>JAPDSC010093980.1:0-23309 GCA_026290005.1 Latrodectus geometricus | reverse complement strand
TCCTATGACGACTGGAAGATTGTCAGGAAAAAGGTCTTTGATTTGTTTAAGCGTTAGTTTGTGTTGAGGTGCGTTATACAGAGCTGTGAATTTAATTAGAGGGTAATTTTGAGTTTGGATGACTATTGAGATTTCTTCAAATCCTTGATTATTTGTTTTGCTGTATTCTGTTGGAGCTAGAGATCTTTTGGCAATAATTGCGACACCTCCTCCCTTATGGGATTCTCTATTGCAGAGGAAAGTTGAGTAGTTTGCAATTTTAAAGGTGTTTTGTCCATCGAAATGAGTTTCTGTTATGAGGCAGATGTCAATATTATTTTCTGTAATGAAGTCTTTTAGTTCGGTTGATTTTTGTGCAAAGCCATTTGCATTCCAGAGTGCAACGATGAATGGTGTAAAACTGTTATTTGTTTTAAACATTATTTGATTGTTGAAGTATGCTAGAGGTGTTAGTAATTATTGTTTTGGTGATTTCTATAATTCCAGATTGCTTTATGTAGTTAACTAGGCTTTTTAGTTCTGTCATTATTTGTTGTGCCTCGTTTAATGTTGTCTTGTTTTCTTCATTAATTTTATCATGTTTTGCTGCTTCTGCGTAACTTTTGCTGATGAAGGTTCTATTTTGGTATAATTTGTTATTTGTGTTATGATTTGTTGAGATTAATTTTGTTTCTGTTTATGGATATTTAGGACAGCCTCTGTGATTTGAAGGATGGTCTCCTCCGCAATTTGTACAAGTAGCTGGGATTTCTTTTAATTTGGTACATTGGTAACTGAGGTGCTCACCAGCACACTTTAGACATTTGGGGGGGGGTGTCGGCATAAAGATTAAACGTGGTTGAAGGATTGACATTTGTAGCATTGTGTTACTCCTCGTTTTCCTCTGTAGGATTCGATTTTTACCTTCATGTTGATAACATAGTTTTTATCATAAATGGTTTTGGAGTGCTTTGTAGGTGGGAGAGTTACAAGAAATAATGGCATTTTAATTATGGTTTCTCGGAGAAACCAAATACAATACTGAAAAATGTTTCTAGAGATAAAATGTTTCATTTCCTCTTCCAGTTTACTTTTAAAATAAAAATCGACTACCAGTTTTCTTCTACATTTATTTGAGCTAATATTTTAAATAACATTCATTACATTATGATGGTTCGACAACTTCTTGTAATAGAAATCTCTGATGACTGCTTATATTTGTTATCGGTGATTTGAGTTATAAGCTTTAGCCTACTGCAGTGATTCTCAACCTGTGGGGCGCGAGCATATCCAAGAGAAAATGTTATTTAAAAAGTGACTGAAAGGAAAGAACACACACACACATACAAAACAAAATACATTTCGACGTATTTAATAATTAACTTATTAAATTAAAACATATTACTAAATTAAAAACAAATTTAATAATTATTAGTGACTTCCTTGGACCTGTCTTTCAGAGCAAAGTTTTTCGAAGGAGGGTTTAATATTAGAAATAGACACTCGCAGTTCTTATTCTATATTTAGCTGAGATCTATATTTTGTCTCCAAAGAAGCCACAACAGAAAATCCAGTTTCACAAAGGTAAGATGTTGAAAATGGTAGTAGAATGCGAAATGCCCTTGTTTTTAGTGCAGAAAACTCATCATCCACTCCTGCCCAAAATTCAAACAGTGATTTATTATTAAATTGTCTTTTGGTTTCGCCGCTTGCCATGAAGTCTATGAAGGTTCCTCTTCGATTAAGATTCCTTCGAGAGTATTTTGAAATGGATCCCTCACCCACTTGTAACTTGATATCAGTTTGTCGTCAGCAAGAAAGTACTTTTTAAAATTCTTTGCTAGCATTGCTAAATGATTTTAAATGGTTACAAAAACAACTTTTACATATTGTTCTTCAGCCTTGTAAGTTTTAATACAATCATTCAAATTTGCAAACATTGTTAAGTTTTCTTGCTTTAAATTTCTGCTCCGCAATTCCAATTCCCTACAAAAAGCATTAACTTTTGCACTCGTATCCAATATATATGTATTTGCTCCTTACAGTTGAAGATTCAAGTTATTTAATTTCTCGAATATGTCGACCATGTAGCTCAATTTCAGCACAAATAAACTATCGCGAAAATTCTCAGCTTCCGGTTTGTTTTCCTCTTCTAGGAAAACGGCGATTTCTTCTCTTAATTCATAAACACGTTGCAAAAATTTCCCTCGTGATAACCATCTTGCCTCGCAATAAAATAGTGACGCTGAACGTACTGCACCCATGTCTTTACAAAGTGCGAAAAAGATTCTTGATTTCAGGGGTCTCATTTTTATATAATTTACTACGGTTACAACCGTAGTTAACAAAATATTCAAACCAGGACTCATTTCTTTGGAAGCCAAAGCTTCTCTGGGGATCATGCAATGTGTCCAGCCACACTGTGGCAATTTTTATTACACAAGTGCTTGAATACTTTGGAATCTTCCTGCAAGAACGAGCACCATCCGTGCATATTCCGACGCAATTTTTCCATTCTATGTTTTCCTCGTTCATAAAATCATTTAAGATAGCAAATAAAGCGAGTGCTGTTGCTTTGAGTTCTATTGGTTTTCAGAAAAGTAATTCTTCTACTACTGACAAATCATCACAAAATCTAACATAGGCAATGAAATGAGCATCTTTATTACTATCTGTTGACTCATCGAGTTGTATTGAAAACAATTTGCAACTCAACTTCGACAAAAGCTGACATTCTACATCTGCAGCTATATCAGCAATTCGACGGGCAACAGTATCATTTGAAAGAGGTATAGACTGCATTTGTTTTGCAAAATTATCTCCAAACATAATTTCTACAATATCAATCGCCAATGGCAAAATAAGCTCTTCACCAATGGTGTGAGGCTTTTTACATCTGGCTATGTTGTATGAAACTTTGTAAGAGGCAATTAAAGCTTTTTCATTCACAGACTAAGTTTTTTTAAACAATAATTTTTGCTTTTCATATGATTTTAATTTTAATTCGAAGAATTCTCTGGGTTTATTTACGTACTCACTATGAACCAAAAATTTAAGTATTCTTGAGAATATTTTCTTGGTTTTATTTTCGGAACCACGCTCATCTGTGTACTTGTTGATGCTTGTCTATCGTCTAATGCTCGCTTACTCCCGCTTAAAAATTTATCCATGATTCTGCATAAGTCTGCTTCCGTGAATATTTAATACGATGAATTGCAATTACACGAAAATATATATAATATACACATTCAGAATAGATTCAATAGTGATAGAAGGATCGACTCGAATGAGATTGTCTGGAATTGAAATTGGCATCATAGAACATTCTCCTTCTCCCTATGAGAAAACATTTGTTCACATCTGCGCCCGCTCCTAGCTTAATTTTTTACTGACCAGAAAAATCGAAACTTCTCGCGAAACAGTGAGAATGCCCGACATGGCGGGACGCAAGAGCAATAAAAAAACATAGGATTCTTGTTTTTTCAATGCTGAGGATCGGTGTTGCAAAATGTCAGTAAATTTCAGTATTCTTGGTAATTTGTAAAGTTTAAAATTAAAGTTGTAGTGTAGGTTTAGCGCCAAAATACTCGAAATACATTATTGTATATATTTTATTGTATGCGGTGGGGAGGGGGGGCGCGATGAAAATTATTATTGAAAATTGGGCCGTGAATACTAAAAGGTTGAGAAACACTGGCCTACTGAGTTTTTCAGGTTTTACAAATATTTCTATAACTTAAGTAATTCTGGAATCCAAAAATGTGACAACAAGAATTAATACATTTTCACGGACCTATGGCCGTCCTCGGGTTTACCCCCACAACTGAGTAATTATCTTTCTTTCCCTAACTCTAATTTGACAGTGATAGCCCCCTCCCGTTTTTTTTACAAATATTAGTTTCTTTATATCCTGGAGTGGGCGGAACTCTCGTCTTCAGCGCCGATTGATGGAGCTCCTAAAAAGTTTTCTAAACTACAACGGGCTTTTTGCCCAACATTTAGGTCAATTACTTTATTATCAATAAATTTTCGACTGCTCGTCTATTTCCTTTTTCTACGTTGATTTTGTATATATATCAGTGTCTTAATTTCTGGTAACTACTTATGAGTCACCATAAACACTCAAACTGGGAGTACTTATTCTTTTATTCATCGTTGTAACCATGCATAGATCTTTAAATGTAATTTTAGGTTATACCCTTGTTATTAAAAGAAGTCAACGGCTCCCGCTGGACACCTCGTCACCACATCTTCGACCAAGGATTTTAATATGTTGTGTTCATGATATTATCATACATGTAACGCAATTCATATTGGGAGGCAGTAATCCTGACAACTTTCTCTATCTTCAAATTGTTTGGTTAAAGTATATTTAAGCTGTAACTTAAAACAAATTAATTTTGTCAATGACGTCTTACTTCTGTTATTGTTTAAGCTTATACAGCTATAAATAACTGTTGTAAAAAAAAAAAATTATGTAGAGTGCTGATAAGCTTAAAATGTGATTTCATTTTGTGTGCGGACTTCTCTTTCATTTAAAAATGTTTTTGGCATGTAATAACGAACTATTGTTGGCGACATTTGAGTTGAGAAATAATATATTGGAAGCCAAATCCTAAATGACTGCTTTTAGGAAAATAGTCGTTGTTTAAATTTAAATTTCTTTTTTTCTATGTGAAAACCGAAGAAGTTTTTTGGAGTTTATATTTTTCTTAGAAAATCTACTAAATTATGTTTATCCTGAATTTAAGATGTAATTTTCTCAGAATTCCCAGTGAGAAATATTTCAAATTACTATCATAGGTTTCACAGCAAAAGAACTAAAAACTGCAATTTCGACTAACTTGAGTTTTTCTCTTTCTAAAAATATTTTGTTATTAATTGAGCAGTCGGAGATATAATAGTTCGTTAAACTTATATATTCACAAAATATAATGTGAAAATTTTCAAGTTAAAGAGTTTTTGTTGTTGAAATAATTTATACAAGTGTAATAATATATACATGCGTGTTAGAGAAGCAGGTTTGTTGAAAAATATATTTAACAAATGAAAACATTCAGTAATTATACATATATTATTCGTATTAAAAAAATGCATACTAAAAAATTATAAAATAGAAACCCACTATAATTTTCCATAGAATATACATACATTTTGAAATATTCTTGTAATTAACGTACTAAAACATTTTTTTTTATTACTTTATGTTGTTGTTGTCGTGTGCTAGCCAGGCTGGCAATATGAGGTGCGCTGCTTCACTTCTCCAACCGAACCATATTTGGTGTGGAGTCCGACTTCCTCAGTACACACATGCCATAGGTACCCGTTTATAGATTAGGCAACCATTCACACACACACACACACACAAAGAAAGGACAAAGACAAGAGAGTGAGAAAACGAAAGTACATCCATGCCCGAGCCAGGATTCGAACCCAGGTCCCACCCATCTATAGTCAGGTACGCTAACCACTAGACAGGTTGGACGACAATATTTTATGTTGAAAATTTTTATTAATTCATACATATTTTCCTTGATTAAACAGATTAAATTTAGTCAATTGTAATTCAATATATAATTCATTATATTCAACAACAATAAAGCATACATTCTTTCTAACACACAAATTACATTTTTTTATATCCAATACACAAATTTCGAATGCAGGTAGTATACTCAGCTTTAAAGACGTTAAATTTTATAAAAATAAATATGGATAAGAAGTGACGATTGATAGCAATTAGAAATATTACAATTTATAAAAGAAAACTGTTACTAAGAATTAAGTTTTCCCTATTATTTCAATACATGAATATTTTTTTTTAAATTTTTAAAAAATTGTTAGAAAACAATAATAACAATAATAATAATCGTAATAATCTAATTTCAAGCAGAGATTAGAAAATATAAGTGTTAAAATAAACGTGAAGAAACCAAATACAATACTTAAAATTATATTTTAATTCTGACATAGTTAAAATAATTTTAGTGAGCAGTATTCAATTTCCTTCTTTCAAAATGCTTACTTAATAAACACTTCCAATGTTGTTGTTGTGTGCCAGCCAGGCCGGCAATAATGGATGCGCTGCTCCACTTTTCCAACTGAACCATATTTGGTGTGGAGTCTGACTTCCTCAGTACACAAATGCCATAGGTACCCATTTATTGGGTAGGCAACCATTCACACACACACAAAGATAGGACAAAGACAAGAAAGAGAGCGAAAGTACATCCATGCCCGAGCTAGGATTCGAATCCATGTCATACCCATCTGTAGTCAGGTACGCTAACCACTAGACGATGGGCGGCAAGCACTTCCAATAATTGCAATATATTCTTTTTTATTGTGTGTAATTTATGCTTAACGTGACATAACTATTCCATTATAAATTGGCAAGCTGGCAGCTGAAGGGTTAGCGCACTTGTTTTCTGTGTAACAATTTGAGGGTTTGAATCTCACCTTGGTAAAATATCTTTGTTGTGCTTTGGTATCCACTTGAAACCGTAAGTCCCGGTCTAAATTACGACGACTTGGTATCCGAGTGGTTTGCACTCTTGAATTCAATTCAACGATTTGTGTGTTAGAATCCCGCCTTGCGTAGGGATGTTTGTGGTGGTTTGGAATACACGTTATGCTGTAGGTCTCGGCCTAATCAGAACTCGTATGCAAAGAATGACAGTCGAGCCAGAAATAAACCACCCATAGTAAATTTTAAAGTATAAAAGAAGTATCTTAAGTTATTTTCATACATTTGAATTCAATTATTTACAAGAAATTATTATTATTTGTGTTTCGACAGGAAAACTACACACAAGAAATAATTTTCAGATTTTTTTCAGTTTGTTCACGCGACCTTTTTATTAAATTTGAATATCAAATGGAATTTCAAAATATAAGTTTTTGAAAATAAAAAGATATGAAGAAAGATAACTATTTTGAAGTAATAACTATTCTGAAAGAAAGAAACTATTTTGTTTTAGTAATTTTGAATTTTAATATTACTTGTATGTCATTTAGAACATTACTCTAAAATTAATCTCTACTTGTTTAAAATAAATCAGCATTGATTTAAGGAAAAAGTACATCGTCGTGGATACTCGCTAATTAATTATACACAATAATAAAATACATAATAATAAAATTGGTAGCAAAATACACGTGCCCTAGTACACTTTTGATTTTCATGCTCATCATGAAAAGGGCTAAAATGATATGAGTGCTGATAAATATATAATTTTTTTATTCATTGTTGGAAAAAAATTATATATCTTACATGTTTATGTTATGTAATCTCTGACTGTCTATTGAGCAATTTTAGTGAGATGATACAGTCGGTCTGAAAATACACGTCGCCATTACTTATTTGATATTCGTCCATGCCGCCAAAGAGGCTCATATCAAATGAGTGCTGATATGCATGCAATCTTTTGATTGATTGTTGGACAAAAATTATTCATACATGGATCGTTACCTTTTCTTTTTGTAAGATTTTCAACAGTGTATTGAGCAATTTCAATGCGATGATACAGTTAATCTGAAAATACACATACGCCGGTACTCAATTGATTTGTGTCCACATCGCAGAAGGGGCATGGACTACAGTTACATAACAGAACCTATTTATTTTGCAAATTTACTATTCGTTTATTCTGGATGCATATCAAAGTATATAAAATGGCACA
Organism: Latrodectus geometricus; assembly: GCA_026290005.1. Taxonomy (NCBI): domain Eukaryota; kingdom Metazoa; phylum Arthropoda; class Arachnida; order Araneae; family Theridiidae; genus Latrodectus; species Latrodectus geometricus. Next base: position 15,648 of record JAPDSC010093980.1, on the reverse strand, counting down.
AGTAATGGCAGGAAAATATACTTCGTTATTAAAATTGCTTACTAATCCTATCGACAAATATTACTTTAAATCTCTTAACCGCAGTTGTACAATTTAATATTTAAGAAAATTACAATTATAATTGCACATAGATATTTGGAAACAGTCATAATCAAATTAACTTTTGTTATGCAGTGTGATTATATGGGAGATGTTTTGGATATAAGGAGTATCAATTCTACATTATCTCAACCATTCTTCGGAATATTTTCTCAATTATTCTGTGTCTTCACTTTCAAGCTTATAAAGGTGTTTTTACTCTTTTTAAGAAACAATCTTTTCGTAAGATTATTTGATTGAGCTATTGTTGAAATGAAAATTTTTTATTGTATTACATAAAGCCTATAACAAAATATTTTGGTTTTAAGTTTTTAGTAATGTTTTACAAATCTATTATATTAAAGATATCTTTTGCATTGTATGAATATTTTCATTAAAAATTTCGAAATCATGACATATTGTTGTTCATGGTAGGCTGCATCGCTATATTAAAATAAACATTACGAATGTTTGAATTATAATATTTTCGACACTTTGTTAAGTTTATTATATTTATTAGTAACACAAAATATTAAATGCAAAATTCTTATAACATCTTGTTATAAGAATGCTACATTTTGTTTTTAAATAAATTCATATTTATCTGCTCGTGTTTTTATTGTAATTCAGATAAATTTCTGTTTTCATTTGTGCCAGGAAAATAACACTAATGAAACATAGCGTTTTTGTATATCTGTTGGCTTCATTCTATTTTAAATTATAAAAATGTTTTTCTCTCTAGGACTAAAATACGTTCACGCGATTTCAGAATTTTGAGATTGAAAATTCTACATGTGCTATATCTAAGCATTTTAACTTGTAAAATAAACTACTCTATAATAACGTTCTACTTTTAATAAGCCACAAAAAAAGTACTTTAGAAAGCAAAAATTAAGTTTTAAATTCTTATTGTCTATTGAATAAAATATACTCTAGTTTAAAAAGACACCGTAACATTTAATAACTCATTTCAATCACGAGTTGATTCACTTTACATTTCAAATTTATGTTCAATACCGTTTATTTAATTATTAAACAATTTGTTAAGAAAAGGTTTTGCATGTTTAAATGAAATGTGTGCTATGACTAGACCCCTAGACTTTATTTCATGGGGGCAACTGTTGTTAACCTCCACTACCCTGATACCGGAGATATTTCTCTAATCTCACTATACATCCCTCCAAACGCTAAAGCAAATATTGTCATGGATATAGAAAATATTACCTCTATCAATCACAAAATAATTTTGGCTGGCGACCTAACGCAAAACATCATAACTGGGTTGCAACTATAATAACACTCCTGGTAGGGTTATCAACATGTTCATACAAAACTCAGAATTTCAAATATTCCGTCTTGACAAATTAACGCACTATGGCCGGTCATTTGGTAACTTTATTGGCCTTTTGCTCACCAGGGGGTCCTACTTCCAACTAAAATCACAATCATGGAAGACCTCCAGTGAGACCACTATCCCGTCCTAATCTACTTCTCAAACTCCCAGGCAGAAAACCAAGAAAATCAGAAAATAATACATAATTGGTCGAAATTTAGACATGAAATCAACACAAAAATTTTTCATAAAAGTTTTAAACCAGCTGTTTCTACACATCAAATATAGAGTCCAAAGTGGACAATATAACCCAAATTATTAAAGATGCCCTTAACAACAGCAAAATTATTCATAACGTTAATCACACAGATTTCCTACCCTCCAATATACTTGACCACATAAAAGAAACAGATTAAGAAAATGTTATAATAGGCAAAGATCCCCCACTTTAAAAAACCAAATCAATTTTCTTCAAAGAGTCATTAAAAATGAAATTTACGAATACAACCAGAAAAGCTGGACCAATTATATTACCAATTTAAATCTAGAGGATGGATCATTCTGGAGAGCAGTCAATAATAAGAAGAAAAAGAGAGATACTCTCCCCCCACTCATCGACGATAATAAAATCGCAGTCTTTTCCTCGGAAAAAGCTGAGTGCATCGCTAGGTACCTGGAGGCACAATTTGTAACCAACGCCATATCTAACCCTGATAATGACGCTAAGGTTAGGGCGGCCGTTGATACATACCTTCAGATTAAACAACCTAAACCTGACACTGGTGACGTACCTGCTTCTGAAGTGGAAGAGATTATCATTAATCTCAAAAACAAGAAAAGTCCTGGGCATGACCAGGTGACAAACAAAATCATGAAGCAATTACCTGTAATTGCAATCTGTTGCCTTTCAAACATCATAAATGATATTCTGTCACTTGGACATTTTCCCAAACAGTGGAAAAAGGCAGTGATCATTCCGATACACAAACAGCGAAAGTCTAGAAAAAACCCTGCCAATTACAGGCCTATTTCCCTTCTCCCTACAATGGCAAAAATAACAGAAAAAATTATTCTGAACAAACTTAACAACTTTGAAACTGACAACCAAATAATATTACCTGATCAATTTGGATTCAGAAAGTCCATGTTCACCACCCATCAATTGCTTAGAGCCACTGAAAAAATAACAAAAGGTCTCTCCAGGCGTAAATCGACCGGAGGGATGTTTCTTGATGTCGAGAAAGCATTTGATCGGGTGTGGCATACAGGGCTCATATACAAATTGATCAGTTATAATTTCCCCAACTATCTGATAAAATTAATTAAAAATTACTTAACTAATCGAACCTTTACCGTAAGGCTTGATAATAACTACTCTTCTGAAAGACACATTTATGCAGGCGTCCCCCAGGGATCACTGCTGGGTTCATTCCTTTTTAATATTTATATAAATGATATCCCCAAGCATCGCAGGACTATGCTTTGCCTGTTTGCGGATGACACTGCCATTCTCTCCACTAATATCCATTTTAATAAAATACATAAAAATCTCACAGAACACTTGACGGCCATAGAGGGGTGGCTTCAAACGTGGAAAATAAAACTGAATATCAACAAAACCCAAGCTATAATGTTTACCAGAAAAAAGACCCGCCCTCTCCAAATTAAACTAGGTGGAGTAACAATCCCGTGGATAAACAGAGTAGTCTATCTCGGCCTAACACTAGACAATAGACTTACGTGGAAAGCCCACATTAATAAAATAAAAAATAAACTTATTTTAGCAAAAACAACACTATATCCTCTCATTTCTCATAATTCTAAGCTCTCATTGTTCAACAAACTAATGGTTTATAAAGCCTACTTGCGTCCAATAATGACCTATGCAGCCCCAATCTGGGTTGGAGCTGCAATAACCAATATTAATATACTTGAGGCCCAGCAAAGTAAAATCTTAAGAATAATCTCTCGGGCGGAATACTACTTCAGGAATGAGCTTATAAGGGAAAACCTGGGTGTATTGTCGCTTGAGAGATATATTAAATATCTTGCATTTCGATTCTACGAAAACATTTACAAAATAACCCAGCAATACAAAATATCGAAAACTATAACCCATATGAAATACATACCTTCAATAGGCCAAGATCAGTCCTACGCTTAAAACCACAAACAAATAACTCCTCCCACCCACGACGTCTACCATTCAACTCATTCATTCTTCCTTAAAATTCTAATAAAAAAAAAGGAAGGAAAAAATTAATCTTTCTTTTTATATATTTATGTATAAGTCTATTTATAAGAAAAATGGATATTTTTTTTTTCATTACTAACTCCTGCATTATAACCAAGATTAACATTTATTCTAGAACCATACTATAAAATTTTATTGTACATATTTATTCTTGTATTTACTTTTTTCATTTGTATATAAATCATCTTACTACTTAAGCATTGAAAATACAATGTATCAACATTGTTTTGAATTATCAATTTCATCTGATATATTTTCCTAACATTAAATTATTTGAAATTTATTGGTGTCTTTTAATGTCATGCAAAGTACTGCCATCTTGAGAGCACATATACTATCTACTAAACTGTTATGTGATTAATTTTATTATGTAACTTCAATCATTATGCTTTAGGGTTGAAAAAATGTTCTTTAGTATTCACTTTGGTATTCTAAATAATGAAGTCCGTATGTAAATACAGATTTAACAATATTGCTTTATACTTGTCAGCTCTTGTATTTATTCTAGTTTTTCAGATTTTTAGAATTCTTTCAGTGCTTAATAATGCAGGAAGCTATTATCGTTTAATGAAACGAGAAAAAATCTGCTCTCTCCTAAATAAAGCTAATGCAATGGTTGCTCTAAGTATAAATTATTAAAAAAATACAATTATTATATTCACATAAATTAAAGTTTCTTGTATTTAAATTGTCATTTACTCATCTTGTTACATCATCATTGTTATTACTCATCTTGTACTAAAATTATTAATTATGATTTTAGATGAGTGTAATGACCAGAATTTAAAGTATTTATAATTTCATGAAAAAGGTTATTGAAAGTATATTCACCTATTTGATGTTTGTCTGTTTAAATTTTTACACGTGCATGTTTAAATGTTATTTTCATACCATATAAACATTGTAACAAAATTACCATAAAACATATGCAAACTTTATGAAGTATTGTGTACAAACAATAATATTTTGGATAAAAATTGTGTGAAATGAATTATTTTGTGTGAAAATGCTTCGGTTTTTGTGTGCGAATCTTTGTGTATTCCCTTTCCTCCGTCCCTCTCATAATTGTGTATTCTCTGATGGGTATCCGAATGTCATCTGTGTGTATCTGTATTATTTATTACCAGAACAGACTGAGCGATAGTACTCTTGTCAGGTCTGTTACACTAGTCTTGATAGATTTATGAAAATATTTTATTGAATCAGCCCCTTTCATGTTTGGTTAAATCCGAATAAGAATCTTGTAACTAAGCTTTAAGTGTTATGTGTACATAATTTTCAACCGTTAACATCCTTATATGTCACATATATAGTCACTTTCAAAAGCATTTGACTGAATTGCGAACAATGTTTTAAATTTTTTTTTATGTGTATTTATATTATCATAATGTATTACTCCACCACACGAGGGAATATTTTACATGAAAGTTTTCATGAAATTATAGTTTTCCCACAAGGCTCTATTCCTATGTGTATTACTAACATATATCAATTTTTGCAAATATTTTAACTTAAAGATTTTATTTCAGACTTAGTGTAACATGCACTCTTTGTTTTATTCAGTTTAGCTGCTTATATGTATAATATGTTTATTCCATATTTTTTATTGTGTTTATATATAATTTTCACCACACTAGTTTTTTGTCTGTATGGTGTTTTTTTTTAACTGGTCACACTTAAAACTTTCCTGAATCGTGAAACAGTTTTTACTTCTCACAATATTATACGCTAATTTAAAACACACTCGATTTTCTGATTATAACAAAATATATAGCTTTCGCTCTTGCACAGTTATGCATATTGATTAATATAGTTGTATTGCTAAGTCTTGAACTTTTGAAAAAGTTAACTAATGATAGAGACTAATGAAAAGAAGTCTAAATATATAATTTAAATTCTCAATCTTAGTGCATCATATTGGTGTGTATTACGATGGTATTGGTGTATCTGTGACATTGGTTTTGGTATGTGGGAAACACTGGTATTAATACTTGTTTGCACATATCTGAATGTAAGTCATACATACGTTTCATTTTCAGATTTGGAGCTTTGATTTTATATTTTGAAATACTTTGAATTTCGTTTTCAGTGTGTATGAATCGTTAGAAAATTGAGTTCTGCATTTCCTTTCCATGTATGATGCACTTGCTAGAAGTGCTGATAGATTGTAATGTGTGTATACGTTGTTTTATACCGTTTTAGTTTTTGCATTTCGTCCATTGTATTGGAACATTAATTCGATTGTATTGGAACATTAATCGATTGTATTGGAACATTCGATTGTATAGAACTATTGTATTGGAACATTAATTCGATTACATTGAAACACACCTTTCGCTCTTGCACAATAATACATATTTTCCAATATGTTTCCATTGTATATAGACTAATGAAAAGAAATATAAATATATTTCTCAGATTTAAATTCTCAAAATCTGAGAGCATGATATTGGTATGTACTGCGATGGTATTGCTGTATCTGTGACATTAGTTTTGGTATGTGTGCAACATTGGTATTAGTAATATGTTGCACATATCTGAGTGTTACTCAAATACATCCGTTTCTTTTGAAGATTAAAAGCTTTGATTTTAGATTTTGAAATACTTTCAATGTTATGTTTTCTGTTGGTTGGTTGGGTTTTGTGGCGCAAGGTCCAAAAATGGACAAGCTCCGTTATGTTTTCAGTGTGTATGATATTGCTGTATCTATGACATTGGTTTCGGTATGTGTCCAGAACTCGTATTAGTAATATTTTCCATATTGTTTTATGTACATTGTTTTATGCCTATTTTGTTTTTGCATACATGGAAAAACTCATTTCTTCTGAGATCCATTTATCCACAGGTTTTTTTTTACTCCATTTTCGTATTATTTTCTACCAGCCTTTAGTATCTGATTATGAATAAGGTACAAATTTCGTTCAGTTTAAAGTAAATTTATCTAAACGGTAAGTGTAACATTTTGAGACTATATAATGCTAATGGTATTGTTTATAATATTGTATATATATTTATTGTGTTGTTGTGGTTAGTCAAGGTTTCCATAGGTATCACTTCATTCGGAGGACTTCTCATTCACGACCACGATTCAGCCGCTGTTAGAAAATAGAACAGATCGGTTCTATACAGGGTTGAGTATAGAACCTGCTACTTAAAGGTAACTTATTTCGCAATTGGGTTATCGCAACTCCATGTGTATCATGTAATGTTTTATTGTGTATATGATCATCTACTTATAAACTATTTATGCTGCTTTTCGTGCTCCCCTATTTCTTATGTGTCGATCTTATGGTATTGTCTATTAATTGTGCTTTTTTATTAGATGAGAGATTGTATTGCACAGCCCATAATTTTATAGTTTAAGTCTTTTACTCAATATTAGCTGAACCAAAGATATCTGGTCTTCATTTAAAAATCGGAGCTTAAAACCATACCAGGTTTTACTATTTTTTTATACATTCTGTGTTTTATAATGTTCAATAATTTATAAGTTAATAATATTATATATAAATAAATATTCAATAATTTAGGTTTACAATTAGTGTAATTTAAATTTTTTGTATATTTAAAAATGTGCAATTAATGTCCTATAGATAAATTATATTTAATAAGTTATATTGTAATAATTATATAATAAATTATATTTAATGCATTGAATTTGATGCCTATATGAATATTAAGAGCAATTAAAATTTCGATTAATTACTGATAATTTTCTTACTACACAAATTTTCATTGATGTTACTGTTGCTTTGAGATTTTTCTATATTTTCTATATATTGAAAAATTCACATGAAGGTTTCAAATTCATCGTATATTACAATAATTCCTCTTCTGTAATTTAGAATAAGATAGAATTTTTTAAAAGACTAAATCTGTGTATAATTTTATTTTGTATTAGAAGAAAGCTGTAAGCAAGAAAATTGTTTGGACTGCTAGCAAAAATAGTTTCTGCCAAGGGTTTTCTTGCTGATTAGCTTTCAAATGGATCAAGTCTTGTCTTTTAATGAATATCTGGAATATTTACGAAAAACTGACCATTAAGTAATTTATTGTTGCAGATAATTTAAGCATCTGTAAGGTAAGTGGTATTTGATGATTTCGGTTATGTTTTCGAGATGTATAGTCATTCGGGGGGTTAGAGCCATTCCGTCGCTAAATGCGGTCGAGTCATTGATTCTCGCGATGTGGTCGAGATGTGGGTCAAAGTGAAGTAGGCGATGCCTGCGAAGCGATGATTCTAAGCTCCCACAGCGTGGTCGAGTCAATGATTCGCTTAAAGTGGTCGAATCGGAGCCCGTGGTGAGACTTTGGACTAAAGCGAAGTGGGCGATATCTAAGATTGCACATTGAGGTCAAATTCTAAGATAGACAGAAACTTTTGTCTAAAGCTATGTAATTTATGTAACTTTTCTGTTTTCATGCGCTCGATAACTTGGTTTATTCAAGGTGCTCGTGGTTTTGTACGCATTTTCAATACAATTGTATTTATATATCATAATTTGCTTATTTTATTTGTATATCTTGTATTTAATTTTATGTGATATCAGTGAAATATTACATTGATGGCGAAATAGGCCTATGACTGTGCAGTCAATTAAAATTTATATCAAAAATTCATTAAAATGAAAATGCATTGCCAAATTTTAAATAAAAACTGCACAATTGTGGGGAAACCACTGCCTAATGTGGTAACGACACCATTGTGATATCTCAAGGGTGGTGATGGAAATTCACAAATATATCAAAATGGTCAAAAGAGAAATTTCGGTCTTTTATTTTATTAAATATACCATAAAACCAAAAATACTACGTTGCAAAACTATATAATTATGAAATTTGTCGCAAGTTTGATAATCATTTGATTTTTCTTCTGTTGTAAATTTATGTATAAAAATGACTATGTAATCATTTAGAGCAGCGTTTTAATGATATTTTTTTTTTTTTTTTTGCAGATAAGACACCTACAATTATTCATACCTGACGTGGGTATCGAACTTCTAATCTATTGAATGAAATGCCAAAAATTGTTCAGCTGGAAGCTGGGGCTACTATCATCTGGATATGAGAGGAAATTTTAGCTTTAGATGAGTGATATTTATAAGGATATGTTACAAGATTTTATTAAAAAATATTAAATATAATTAAGAGCTCATACTGTTTTTTATTTTGATAAAGAAACCAAATAATTTGATAGATCCTTTAAGTAACTCAAGCACAAGCATCTAATAATTCAAACACAGAATTCATATAATAATTCTACTACAATTTGCAAGAGGAAATGGTTGCACTATTGTACATTAAAAAATCTATAAAAATAATTTTCCGAAAAGAATAATAAGAGTTTAAAATCCAGTAACAGAATGACAATAAAAATTACCTTAACGCTTGAATTCTTCAAAAAATACTTCTAATATAAATATAGTGAGAGAGAGAGAATAGTGATAAAAATTCTTATATTAAAACGAAAAACTGATTTCTTAAAAACATTTTTGTGCTTAAAGGAATATAAAGTTATAAAAAGGTGAATTTTGTTAAACATTAGTTAGCTAGAAATACTGTAAATATGAGATTTGAATTTCCTTAATTTCTTATAAATTTATGTTGAGTTATATATATAAAAGTAATAAAATTCATTCTTCGTCCATTTATGAGGCAGATTATAAAGTTTATTTACATGTGTTAAATACGATACATTGAGAGAAAAGCTAGTTTTGGTGAAAAGTAATAAACACTTAATTATTTAAATATCGTTCGACAAAAATCTCTAAATTTCAGAAAAAATCCTATTTTTTAATTTAATCTTTTAAATAAGAGCAAATTAATATTTATCTTTCTTTTCATGCAACTCTTCTCAAATCTTTAAAATATATTATTTTTTATTTAGTTTTGCCATATTTATGGAAAGATTATACTAAAATAAACTCTGCACACTCCATTTAAATATTTTACGCGCTGGAGTGTTGTTCTCCATTATTTTTGAGAACATTTTATATAGCTATTTTCTTAAATTATAAAGATTAAATAAGATATTAATTCTTGAAATTTCTCTTTCACATCCATTCCAATCATTAGCTGCATCGTAAAAGCATTACAACAAGTAAATTTGAATGTTTTTTTGGCTAGGAATTCCAAAAGAATGGCTTGGATTCTTATTGCTATTTACTTCTTCGTGTTTAAACTTTTTTCCAAAGAGTTTTTTAAGAATTTATCCAATTCTTTTTCTATTAGATTATTTTTCTATTATTTTACATGCTAAGTTCATCAAAAAATAAAACAAAAAAAAAGAAATATCAAAGAATATGAAATGGCAGTGTCATCAAAAAATGTTAATATCTGTACATAAAAAATAAATAAAAAATATTAAAAAAAACATTATTACTGTGTTTCTAGAGAAAAATATAGCACGGGATTTTTATTTTTGAAAATGAATTATTTAAAATAACTTAAACTAGTATTCCTGAGAAATTTATAACTTCTGACTTATGTAAAATGATGGAAAGAATATAAAAATAAACAACTGTGTTTCTTTTAACTTAAATTTCTTTAAAAAAAAAATAATAATAATTTTTTGTGAAATTTTCAGTCTTCAAATTATTGTTGCGTAAGATTTTTTAATGTATATAAAATCATTTTGCCATCTGAGTATTATTGTAAGAATTTTTCGACATTTAATATTTTTTTTAAGCGAACGAAATTGAGCAAAAAAACTATTTCCTGATATTAATAGTATTTAAATCGCACAGACACAGTAAGAAAGTAAGTTTTCTAATGTAAAAATAATTACGGTGACTCGAAGAAATTTTCTTTAAATATTGAAAAATATAATGAATTACTTCCGAAACACAATTGTTCCAGATTTCATGAATTGTTAGAAAATTATAGATAGCTTAATGAGCATTTAAGCACTATTCAATATATTTATCGCCTCCCAACCTATCTAGTGGTTAGCGTACCTGACTTCAGATGGGTGGGACCTGTGTTCGAATCCTGGCTCGAGCATGGATGTAATTTCTCTCTCTTTTTTTCTTGTCTTTGTCCTTTCTTTGCGTGTGAATGGTATCCTACCCTATAAAAGGGTACCTATGGCATGTGTGTACTGAGGAAGTCAGACTCCACACCAAATATGGTTCAGTTGGAAAAGTGGAGCAGCGCACCCCATATCCAGCCTAACAACAACAACAATATATTTGTCACTGCAAGCGGTCCAACGCGCAAATACAAATAAAGCAACACATTACCCTTAGGCTGTGTGGCTATCAACTACACTTTATCAAAATTTATTCTCTGCTTTTAAATATGAAGCTAAAGAATAATATTTTAAATACATTAATTTTTTTAATAATGAATATATAATAATAAGCAAATGTGAAGATAATAGCTACACATGATTACAATTATTAATAATGATTAAAAGATGATTATTTATTCAAAAGACGAAAAAAATACAAGCCATAAAGCTAAAATTCAATATAAGAATTATGTTATTTATAGTAGATAAAATATATATAATGTAGTTTTCAAAGAACAAATTAATAATCTTATAATCAATAAAATATTTAATCCAGATATTAATTTAAGATTTTTCTAGAATTTATCATAATGCACGACCAGTTGAGTGGAATTAATTGTAATTTACCAAAAATAATCTAATTATGATTTCAAACTATTTCATGACTCAAGAACTCAATTTAATATTTTAAATATAGTTTTCATAAATAATAGTAAAAAAAGGATTCGCAACACATCATTTAAAAAAAGTATTTTCCAAAATATATTTCAGTTAAAAACAAATCACTACAATAAGCATTATACTTCTAAATAAATAAGCAGTTAGTTAAATTTGGGAACTTCCGTAGTTGATAAGGAAAGTTCGAAATTTCGTCTAGTTTTTTTATCAAGACGATCTAGAATAATATTATTCAGAATTATCCCTGAAAGCTCATCTATTTCATATCCTAAAGTTTTAAAGGACCTTAAATTTTTATTAATGTTATCGGTTAAAGCTCTTAATTCTTTAGCTGATTCATACTGAATTTCATTTATGTTCATGATTGAACGAACATGAAAATCTTCAAGCAAACATTCATTTTCATATCGCTCTGTTAAAGCTGTCATTAGAGATTCAAGGGTTTAAGATATACTTTCTAAGAGTTTAGTATCTCCTTTTAACGTGGATCTTAAATAGCATGATTTTTGAGAATTTGTTAAAGTTTCATTATTTGTTATTAAATCATTAAGTTGATTTTTAAAGATAGAGAATTCTTCACAGTATCCCCTAAAAAAAAAAGAGAAGAACTAAAGGGAGTATTTGTGGCTTCATTATAACATTAGAAGCAGCATTTGAATTATTTTCATAAGAATTTATAGTACTTTCATTTTCTGAAATAAGTAATTTTCTAAGGTTTACTTTAATTTTTTTCAAGTCGTCCTTCAGTATTATTTAGCTCAGCTGCAAAACCCTTTTACGATACTTCTCCAAGTTCCAAAAATTTATAAAGCAAGGTCGCATTCGTGGCTGGATATATTTGAAGAGAGAATGATGAGCAACTGCATTATGTAACACTACACTGGACCTGACCGGGTATTATGATGTAAGGTACAATTGGATATCACTTTCGCACTCCTCTAGTTATGATTACCGGTATTTTAAGCAGCCAGCGTTACGTTTCTGAGTTTTTTGAGCCAGTTAACCTTCCTTACCTACAGGATTTGCCCACAGCCATATTTCAACTGCACAATGAGAGAACACACATGGCACGCCATTTCCAAGTGTTCTTCGTCAATTCGCAGATTGAATTGCTCCCTGGACGTCTTGCTCTCTGGATCTTTCACCGATAGAAAAAATAGGGTCCTTGGTTACTCTTCGATTGATCCAGATTATATCCCCAGCTACAACAACAGATCAACTTGGCGGCTATTCTTGCTACTGATTTTCGCAGGAACCACACTTCTTAGAAGTCTGTAAATTTAATCATTCCATACTTGGTCAACATGTTATCTGTAAAATAAATTTTGTTGTGATATCTCTTGTCTTTTTGGTGTTCGAATATGGCTGGCCAGCAGTGTATGAATGCCGGCTACGTCTGTGAAATCCAGAGGGTGTCCCTTATTTTCATAAAATACAAACATACCTAGATAATAAAAATGAAGTAACGACAAAGCAAGAAAGAAGTTACTTTTCAGAAATTTCTTCCGCAATTTCAATAGTTACCATGGACCAAACATGTTAGATATCAATAATATGCATTAAAAATAAATATATAAACAATGTTAATACCAAGGAGCATTAATTTTCGAAAATGTCTTCTGCAGTATTCAGACTCATGGTTTATTAAGAAAAGATTTAATTTTAATTAAAAAATATCCTACTATCAAACATTAGAAACTTTCACAATAGAAAACGAGGAAAATCTATACCTTCCAATTTCTCAGTAAACACCTACGACTTAGGTCTATTACAAGATCAACCCCGCATCCTTCGCGATGAGTTAATCTCTAACTTTATACAAAAGCAGAGATGGCTTCCACCGGAACAATGGAAATAGGTTGAATTAAAGGCATATTTTTTATAAATAAAGTGGTAACAATTTCCTACTTTTTTTTTAAATAATTTTTTATTAGTTGAATTTTAAAATTTAACTAGTTGGTCGAAGATGTCGTGACGGGTTGACCAGCGGGAGCCGCTGACCTCTTTTAATAACAAGGGTATAACATACAATTACACTTAAAGATCTATGCATGTTTACAACCATGAACAACAATAAAAGAATAAGTATTCTCAGTTTGAGTGCTTATGGTGACTCATAAGTAGTTACCAGACACTAATATATATACAAAATAAATGATAAAATATATACAAAATCAACGTAATCAAAGGAAATGGATGAGCGGTCCAAAATTTATTGAAAATAAAGTAATTGACCTAAATGTTGTGCAAAAAGCCCGTTGTAGTTTAGAAAACTTTTTAGCGGCTCCATCAATCGGCACCGAAGACCAGAGTCCCGCCCACTCCAGGATATAATGAAACTAATGTCTGTAAAAAAACGGGAGGGGGGCTGTCACTTTCAAAATAAAGTTTGGGAAAGAGATATAATGGAACTACTTTGATATATCCCCCAAATCGGAAATTTGGCGACTTTTTTCTTCCCTCACCAACCATAATACATGTTTTGGCGCCTTTTTTACTCGCCAAGACAGATTCTCGCTAAATACAAATAATTAATACATCAAAAACTTTTTAAAAAAAACTCAGAAAATGGTACAAAATACAAGAAAATATTAAATTTTGCAACAGCAAATACCTTAAAGCTGAAAAAATCTAAATTAGTAAAACCAAAATAAGAAACAGCAACCCTAAAAAGTCCGTAGGGAGTACCAGATTTGGCGCTTAATTTTTGGGGGGATATATCAAAGTTGTTCCGATCTATTTATTCAGTTGTGGAAGTTATCCTGAGGACGCCCTAGGTCTGTGAAAATGTATTTTATAGTTGATAGTTTTTTGAATTTCAGAATTATTTATGTTATATAGTTTATTGTAAAACCTGAATGAGAGATGCTTGATGTTATTTAGTAGAGTGAGCATCCCTAAGTTTTTAAGAATGAGTTGGTTCCTGAAGTAGTGCTCGGATTTTGAAATAAGCATGAGTAGTTTATGCTTGCGTTCGATGATGGATAAGTTCGTCATACATGCTCCACCCCAAATCGGTGCTGCATAAGTTATGATTGGCCTGAGGTAAAACTTGTAGATCAGGAGCTTATTACAAAGTATAATGTCTTGTAAACATTTGTTTTAAGAAAATCGTAATCTGACTTGACAGCAATTTTGTTTTTACTTATACATTTATCATAAATTTTGTAAGTCCTAATTTTTATTAATTAAAATAAATTATACAAAATAATCAATGATTTTCTAAAGTTTCAATTTTAACAACATCTCGATCTTAAGAAATGGACGTGGTTTCAGCAATATTTGAACAGCATATAACTTACACCACCAAAGTATGAGTTTAATACATAGAAGATTTAAAACTTTTCAGAAATCGGAATTTTAATTACTTCTCCATAACTCGCAGTTTATCCCAATATGAGTAATCAAGTTATTTAAAAATATAAATTAGAGAAATAACGAATTGTCTACAATCATTCAACTGACTTAATATCTATTAAAAATTGGATATGAATATACAAATTTTTCTTGATTTAATTCATATTTTCACATAGTCACATTCTAACATTCGTAATAAAGAATGTTAGTTAGTGTTCCCAAGTATTTAATAACAGTATTTGCTATATTCTTTAATTTATAAATTCCTCAGCGAAAATTCGTAAATATTGTAATAATGCCATTCACCTGCATTTCTTTATGCAACGGAAATAATGTTGAAACAATTAATAATATTATAATCAAGAAAAAAGTTGAAGTAAAGTATCGAAACTAGTATTTGCAAGACCTTGGAAAAGTTTTTTTTTTATTTATTTTGAAAAAAAAATTTCTTGGGTAGGGAAAGCTTTGACAGACCAGCTGCTTTGAAGCAATGGCGACTCCTTAGAAAAATATCAGTTTTAGACAGAGAAAAACCACTCTTTCCAAAAGAGGTACAAAGCTAATAAGCTACCCATAGCTTAAGTTCGACCGATGTATATTCATTAAGAATAATGATGGTGTCTATTATACAGATTAACCCCACAATCGGTAAGAGTTAATCTTTAGCTTCATACAAAAACAGAACGCTCTAGGTCTAGGTCTAGTTATTGTTAGGTTTCTAGCCCAGAGGGCCATATCCCTTCTATTCCTAAGAAGTTATTTCAAAAACATAGATAGACAGTAGATTCATATTAAGATAAGTGTTCCCAATAAAATAAATTGTTCCTGCATGATGAATTATAGAATTCCAAACAAAATAAACACAAAAGTTACAAGAGAGAAATAGTAAATTGAAAAAACAAGATACAATAAACACATAGAACTGTATAGTACTTA
>JAPDSC010093977.1:46704-58490 GCA_026290005.1 Latrodectus geometricus | reverse complement strand
CATTCAAGATTTTAGTAGGTAATGTGCTACAGTAGGTAAAACAGTATATTTATATTCACACTTTTGATACATATGTTAATATATTCCAAGTTCTAATATATTCACCTTGCCTTGAAAGCCATTACAGAAACTTTTGACAAGTTTATTATACTCATCTGAAAAGATTGATAATGCATTAATTCTCAGAGTTCTCATTATGTATATATAATACAAGATACAATGATTAAATTATTCATAACATTTTACAATTTATAATTATCCATTTTACACTTCATTTTGATAAATTATGAATAGATGGATACATAATTGATAGAAACAGTAATTTAATGACACACAACCATATATATTATCTATTAAAAATTAAATCTCAGTTACATATTGAGGTAATGCTAACATGTTTATCATATTTATTTCCTTATTTAGAAATAATATAAAATTATCAAAAAATATATTTTTAGATACAATAAAAGAATATACAATAAAATGCAAAAAGTAAGGTTACAGACAGAGAGATGAAGGCATAAAAACATCAATATTTTCTTATTTATTAAATTGTGATTAAACTATATTTAAATATTTTGGTGGAAAACCGAACGTACCTGCAAAAGATTAATAATGAATTCACAGTTGCATATTTATTTTTTTCACTGAAATTCTCAGTAATATTCTGAAATAATGCTAAAATTTACAGTATATTAATTTATTGTTATTTATTAAATTATTGGAAAATATATTTTAAGTGGCAATAGAGAATATAAACTATAAAGAAAAATGTTATTGACACAGAGAGATGAAGTCATAAAAACTGGCAAAATTTTCTTAAACTAAATAGTGATAAAAATATATTAAAACATTTCGGAGTCATTGTAGGAGAAATCAACTTTCCCACAAAAGATCAAAAATGAATCCACAGCTGAATATTTATTTTTTTCACAGTGGATTTCTCAGTTTTATTCTGAAATAATGATTAAACTTAAAGTATACTTATCTATCCTTATTTAGATATAATAATTAAATTATTTAAAAATATATTTTTAGTTACAATAGAGAATATGAAATGTAAAGAAAAATATCACAGAGAGATGAAATCATGAAAACCGGAAAAAGTTTCCTAATTACAAAATTGAGGTTAAACTATATTTAAACATTTTGGGATCATTGCAAGAAAAATAAACTTGGCCACAAAAGATTAATAATGAATCCAGAGCTGCATATTTTTTTTTCCACAGTAAAATTCTAATATAAATTTTGAAATAATGTTAAAATTTACAGTAAATTTATCTATCGTTATTTAGAAAAAATAATTGAATTATTGAAAAATATATTTTTAATTATAATAGAGAATATAAAGAATAAAGAAAAATATAACAGATACAGAGCCATTCAAATCGGAAAAATTCTCTTATTTACTAAATTGTGGCTAAACTATATTTAAATATTTTGGAATCATTGTAGGAGAAATAAATGTGCACGCAAAAGATAAATAATAAATCAACAGCTGCATTTTCATTTTTGTCACAGTGAAATTCTAATTTACATTCTGAAATAATGCCAAAATTTACAGTATATTTATCTATCCTTATTTAGAAATAATAGTTAAAATATTTAACAACATATTTTTAGTTACAATAGAGCATATAAAATATAAAGAAAAATAATACCGACACAGAGAGACACAAGTCATAAAGGCGGAAAAATTTTCTTAATTATTAAATTGTGGTTAAACTATATTTAAACATTTTGGAGTCATTATAGGAGAAATAAACTTGCCCGCAAAAGATCAATAATGAATCCACAGACAAGGATTACAAGTCGAATTAAAATGACAGTAATTTCTCCAGTATATTATGTAAATTGAATTTTAAATCTTTTCTTAACCGTTAAATTTTAGTTCACATCATCCTTTCAGATTACATGCAAGAGATCGCGTGTACGCCTCTAATTATATATGCATTATCTACGGAAGCTCGTAATTTATTTAAGAGTTATTCCATGATAGGGACAAATATTTTCCTAAAATTGTCCAGAACAGTTATACTCTCCGGAAGATGCCATGCTTTACTCTTGGTTTGTTGGAAGTGAAGCATGAAAATTGCGAATTTCTATTGAATTATGGAATAAATTACTACCAACTTTTGAATTGAAATTATAAGTTTTAATCTGGAATACACAAAACTTTCTATCTGGTACTAAAGTAATTGCGTATTTATAAATTAAAACCAATTAGTAATTTCTCATTTTATTTCTTGAATTGATTTTATTGTTTTCTATGATATAAATTTTTCGTTTTTTTAGAAATTTATTAACAACTTTTCTTACCCTTTGTTTATTTTAGTGAAATTATTCAATATTAATTTTATGTGCATTTTATTCCTCAAGTTGTGTTTCATGTAATATTTAATTGTTTATGAAACATACTCACTTATTACTATTATATAGTAAATGTATCATATAAAGAATGATAAATGGAGTATATATAAATTCTAAATTAAACTCAGTGACGCGACCAGCTTAGGAAGCTAAGGCCTAATGTGCCAAAGACGGTTTTCATGACTGAAGACCTAGAGGTGAGAACCATGTGCTTTAGTTAGGTAAACAACCTAACGCAAAACTCACAGCATTTAGTTAAAAAAGCATGATTTGCACTCAGTTTTATCGACCTACTGAAAGAATGAAAGGTTAAGTCAACCTTACCCATCCTGCGTATCGAACCTAGGACCTGCCAATTGTGAGCGTAGAGCTTACCCACTACATCACTCAGCTTTCATGAAGTGTACTTACGAAAGGTCAATTGTTCGGGTTATGTTTCTGTTGGAAAATTTTGTTTTCATTAATATGATTCTTTCTGTGGGCAATTTGTTTCATTACCAAATAATACTAGTCAAGGAAAATTGTCATAACTAAGTAACTTCAGTTGTCTGTAATTACATTCATCAAGTTGGTGGCTGTAGTATCCTGAATGGTTTTAATAGAGTCCGTCATGCTCACCGACGGCAGTTGGGGTGCATGAAAAATGCCTTGGTCGAAATGTCTTCCAAGTGAAATGATACTTCTGAAAATTACCAAGCCATATCTGGTGTTATTCATCTTGGATCCTGCTTCTAAATTACAAAAATCTACATAATTTCTAGGTTTCGATCATACGTTCAGGGGTACTCCACTACATATATTTAAGGTGCTGCCACGTATTCTTTTGCAGTGTTCATAAGAAATATTCCTAGTAGCCTAATAATCCTAGGTCTTTGGAGACAATAACATTCAGCAGTGTTCTTAGAGGTCATGCAGATACGAGCTTACATAATTTCAGGTCCTTAATACATCTTATTTGAATTTAAGAATGTCAATTAATAGAATCTGTTAGTCTATAAAGTGATTTTTTTAATAAATTTCATATTATAGTAAGTCTCATGAATGAATTTCATTATATGTCATAGTGATAATTTTATATTGAAGGATGTTCCCAATGCAAAATAAACTTATTTTATATATTTTTTTTAATCTTTCTTTTACATGTGTGGGAGGTCACTTCTTAATTTTACTCCAATTTCCATATAATATTCATTAGGAAATTAAGCAGTTGAGAGAATCATCAGTTTTATCTATGAAAGCCAAAATTCATTGCTTCATAGTGATATCTATAAAACTTATATCTAAAAAAGTGATATCTCGTGAATAGTTTTAACTATTCACGAAAATGCGAATGAAATATTTGCTGTTATATAAATAGCAAAATGCTTTACCTAAATATTTGATATATATTGTTTTTGCGTCGTTCAAATCTTACTCTTCTCCAAAGATTCTATCATTTTATAACCAACAACTAATAAGCTTATAATTACTTATCTTTTGTTTTTATTTCAGTTGTTTTAATATTATTTATAAGATTGACTTTAGGATGCAAAGTGAGAGCTCTTATTACACATTTAAAACTTTAATTAATTTTGATTTTAATAATTCATTGTCATTTAACTATTATAAAATATCATTACATACATTACATTTTTCAAAACTGATGTATCAATTTAACTTTATCTTTAAAACTTATTTTTCATATATATAAGGCACTTCACTAAACATTTGCAAATGATAACAAAAACAAGTTCTTTTTTAGTAATAAACTGTTTCATTTTTAAATAATATTTATTATTATTAATGATACAAATAAAATAAACAAATGAAATAAATACATTTATTTAAATAAATATTTTAGAGCAAATTTAATTTTATGTTTATTCCATTTTTTTTATAAAAAATATGTTCACTATCTATAAAGAAGATAAAAATTATGTGTGACATATATATTTTTTCAATAGCAATATCGAAGCAATTTTTCTTAAATTGGGCTTATGAATTTGATTTATATTATTTGTAGGATTTACTGAAACAGGAAATAAATTGAACTGTTTTCCTTTTCTTTAAAACTAAAAAGTAAGGCTAAATATAAGATTCCTTTTTCTTATTAGTTTAAAATACAGAAAATAAGCTTGAATTCCAAAATTTAATATATATCTTTATTTTAAAAGGCAAAATCATGATCTTTAATAAGTATGTTGATATATTTCTTTCTGTTCTGAAAATTAAAGAAGTATATTCTTCGTAACAATGACACTGTTTAAAATAAATTTAATCAATTTAAATCAAAATTAGATACATTTACAAAAAATCTCATTTATTTACAAATTTTTTTCTTACTCTAATGTTCTCCGAATTAATTTTTTTAAAAACTAAAGACAGTAATAATCATTTTAATATAAGTATATTTTAGTTGCAATTTAAAATGACATTTATTAATAAATATAGATATTATTATGATTATTGTATGTACTTCTAAGTATAAACAGTTTGTTATCAGTATATTGCTTTTTCGTGTGGTACACATTCTGGGATACATTCTCTTAAAATTTGATAATAGTTGTTGAACTGAACATTGCGTAAAACATTTTTATCTCAGTTATCAACATTACGGTTTTGCTTATGAACAAAATTCTCATGTTGAATTCTGTGAAAAAAATGAAATTGAATATATATTTTTAAAATCAAAAATGTATTTAATATTTATAATTGAATCAATATGAATTAATTCGATACTACTTAAAATGATTTAAATTATATTTGAAGGTTTAACTAATTTGAAGGAAAACATTTTTATTTCAGTTATCAACATTATGGTTTTACGTTATGAACATTACAGTTTTGCTTATGAACAAAATTTTCATGTTCAATTCAGAGAAGAAATGAAATTGAATATTTATTTTTTAAATCAAAAATAAATTTAATATTTATAATTGAAACATTATAAAAATCAATAGAAATTTATTCAATCTTACTTAAAATGATCTAAATTATATTTGAAGGTGTAACAAATTTGAAAGAAAACATTTTTACTTCAGTCATCAACATTACGGATTTGCTTATGAAAAAAAATTTTCATGTTCAATTCTGAGTAAAAATTGAATATAATTTTTAATTAAAAAATCCATTTAATATTTTATAATTGAAGCATTATAAAAATTAATATAAATTTATTCGATCCTACTTAAAATGATTCAAATTATATTTGAAGATGTAACTAGCAAGAAAATATAGATAAATTGAATTTTTGACTTAGCATAATTGCAAAAATTGTTTCCAATCAGGAATAAAAGAAGTTAAATTTACTTACAATTTATTAACTGTGCAGTTATTATTCCTATATTTCGTTCCAAGTATTGAAACTCAAATAAAAGAATCGCAATTTATTATAAACTTAAACATAAAATGATTCGATTTAGATATTATAATTGTCCATTACAGAATAGTTAAAATTTTACAAAAACTTTTATTTTAAATTAGCTATGTTAAAATTAATACAAAAAAATAAAACTTTTAATAATTTGAAAAATAAGAAAGAATATGAATATTTGTCAAAAAATAAAGAAGCATTCATTCGTATTGAATGTTTTTACCTTTACTAAGGGGAAGAAAAAATCATTTGTAAAATTTATTTAAATATATAAATATTCTTCTTAAAAACTTTCAGCGTTGAATTTATGAGTAGTGCAAATGCGTTAAGATATTAAAAAATTGATAATATTTATCTTTTATCTTATAAGTTTGCTTAAAGAATTTCAACTTTCTTTGGCAGACTACGAAATGCGTCCTGAAAAATTATGTTATATATTAATATTTATATCCATTAAAATTTAAATTGGTAATTCAAACAGCTATAAGTGTCTTATATTGAGATTACTCATTGTATTTTTTAAAATTTTAATGTAATGTATCTTATTCTAATTTATTTTGAATAAGAATATACTTTGTGTAATAGACACTTTCTCATCAAATATTATATATCCAATATATATCTTTTACTAATTACTTTAATTAACACAGTTATTTCACTAAATTAACAATACTCGAACCTAAATTGTTAAAATATTAAAAATCGCTATGAACGAATATAAACTGTAAAAATATTAAAAATTGCACATAATTATATACATATAATATGCAGACTATATAGTATAATATGTAGACTATATAATATAATATGCACATAATATGCAGAATACTAAATTTTAATTGAATATTATTCAACATTGTATGTCATTTGTTATGAGCAATAGGTCCTTTTTAGTAAAATATATGAATATTATTCTAAATATAATGCATGAATATATATATATAGGAAATAATTCCTATATATATATATATTCATGCATAGGAAATATAGGAAATAATTCCTTAAAAAATAGTAATATCATCTAAATAAAGATATTTTATATTCGAGTATATTGGAGCATATAAACGATGCATTCGAGTAAGACATTTAAACCACGTATTTTCAACAAGTGCTACTTTTTATCATATATTATTTTGTTTAATACTTATCTAATTTTTACTTATCTTATTACTTACCTTATTTTGCCTACTTAAATAACAAATCTTTAAGGAAGTATTATGTATTATCTTTTTTTTAAATTCTTGAATTGTTATTGAAAAATATTAAGTTTGTTTAATAGCAAAGTATTTGTTAATGTAAAATTGGGTTGACAAATTTCTTTTTACAATTTTTGAGTACATTTTTAGCATGATTACACTTTAGCTTTCTGTCAAAGAATTTATTTAAAAATAAATAAAAAAAATATTCTCAACTAACTAAAATTCCTGAAAAACAAAGAAATTGAAACATAAAATATTTCGGTAGTAAACTTGGAAATTATTAAGTATTTTACTTATTGTATAAGTAAATGGTTATTAATCAAATACTATGTCTTGCTGTTGTCTTGTGCTAGTTAGGATGACAATATGAGGGGCACTGCTCCATTTTCCTACTGAACTGTAATTTGGTGTGGAGTTGGACTTCTTCAGTACAAACATGCTATAGGTACCCGTTATAGGGTAGTAAGCCATTCACAACCTATTTATACAAGGAAGGGCAAAAACAGAAGAGAGATAAAGAGAAAACACATCCATGACTTTACCGGGATTTGAACCCATTACCTCCTCATCTGCAATCAGGCACGCTGACCAGTAGTCAGGGAAAGTGGCAATACTGTGCCTTCTGCTCAATACATTACTATACAGTAAAGATAATTAGTTTTTTATTATTAATATAATAAAATATTATCATTTTGAAATATTATCATAAATATTATCATTTTGATAGTATTTTATCATATAAAATATTATCAGTTTATCATTTAAAATATTAATGTCTTATAGAATATTATCAATTTTTAGATGGCAATCATCAATTTTTAAATTAATGTCATATAATTTAATGCCAATTTTATCATATAAAATATTATCATTTAGTAATTTAAAAATCCTTTTACAGATTTAATTTTTAAATTTACAAAATTTTTTATAAATGCTTGCGCAATGTTTTTTAGAATATATTTATAACCTTATTTAAAGAATATTCGAAAAAACCGCATGTAAATAATGATTATCATCTAGAAGACAAATGTTTATAATTATGAAAGGGGGAAAAAAGGGGGAAAAAAAAAACAATTTCACTACATGGGATCAGAAAAAATCTCATTCGGCAATGCACGCAAACACGAAATCAAACAGTTGCCCAGAAAATGAGATATTCTGATATTTTTGCAATATGTTTTGAAAGCAAAACTTCAGCGATTCGGATTACTTTTTTTATGTTTTGGCTTTATTTGAAAGAAAAAGATGTTTTTCATGCGTCATACATTAGTACTTAAGTCAAAATATCTGATATCATCTACCCATATTGAGTTGTTACGTTATTCTTTGAAGAAAACATTATACTAAGTAGAAAAAAGTCTGTTTTGTATTTCCTTCAAACAAAAATTTATATTTATAGAAAATAATTTGGAATTAAATATATGTTACTTTTGATGATCCTTTGATAAAATTTGATTTTTGATTTATGCATTCAGAAAATATTTAAATGAAAAAAGAGAGATACACACAATTATAAGATTGAAAATAATGTTGTTTGGACTTAGATTTTGAAACTACCAAAAGGGTATTATTTTTCTCAAAATATTCACATTTTAATACTCATTGAATAATATGTTGATTTTTAAGTATAAGAAGAAAACTTCATCTAGTTATAAAAACAGAACTTTATTTATTATTTACATTGCTTTATAAAATAATTAAATTATTTCAATTTTATATTTTTACTTCAATTAATATTAATTTTAATAAATATAGAGAGAATTGTTGAAATGAAAATTATTTTTATTATAATACTGGTTTATATTTTACTTTTACAAATAGATATTATCTGAATTTAATAAATTATGCCAATAAATTACGTACCTTTCAAAATATTGTCCTTTAAATTATTTAACAATCAAATGAATTAAATATATCCAAGATAGTAATTTGTTTTTCAAATTTTGAGTATAATTTAGTTTTAATTTTATTTTTTCATTATTTGAATTTATGTGAATAAGTAGTTTTGGTGAATGGAGGAAATTATTTTCTTAATTGTTAAGAAATATAATTTAATTTAAATATGTTACATTAACATGATTTAAAAGAAAATTCAGATTAAATCTGTGCATTATAAATTTTATAAACAAAAAGATTACAAGATGCTTAAGTATCTTGAACGAGATAAAAAAATCAATAACCTAGAGACACAGCTTTAATTATATACAATCTGTCAAAGTTTCAAAATTGACTTAAAATTATTTTATTCAACATTACTAATTTCTAACAATTTTCTCAATTTTACATTAATTTCAATTTTTTTCGTAATTATAGTACTTTTTACTTATTTCCAATCGTATAAAATTACCTTAAATACTGACTTTTAATTGATGTCAAATTTCACAAGAAATACGGCACATAATATATAACTTATTCTGACACATTATTTTACATAGTGACTCTATCTCTAAAATTTATATCAAACGAAATAAAAGTATTTTATTTAAAATAACAAATTCAAATATTACAATAATCAATAGATTTCGAAACCTTATATAAATTGCATATAACATTAGAGTTTTGTTAAACTATTTATCCAAAAGAATTTATATTGGATATTATTTATTATTACACACCTTCGAATATTTTGAAGAGTTTGTTCCTTATGGAATATAAATTTAAACTGTCATATAATATGATTTATAGTGATATATTTTTGTCAATTTATCATTTATATAAAAAATTTTAATTTAAAATATCTAACAGAAAATTCTCTTTAAGATAAACATTTAATATGGACTACATTTATACTGTCTTTGTATATATAAAATTTATACGTTTCATGTCATCGAATTCCTTATAAATTTAAGCTAACGACATTTAGAAGTTTTCGTTAAAAGTGCTGTCAAGGAAAATAGTTCACCTATCATTTACTGAATAGATAAGAATGTTTATCATGGAATGGAATTTTCAATTTATGCTTCAAAATATGACATTTTGTCTCTTCGTTTTGATTAAGTTTTTAAGAAACTATCATAATTTTATTTACACATTAAAGTGAAGGACCAAAAACTTTATATTATAGTCAGCACATGTAATTCATGTCCTGTCAAAATAGCTAGCTCATATGATACTAATCCTGGCACATGAATTAAATATTTTTCGGGGAAGAAATGAATTTTCGAAAAGGATAAACTTTCCTAACTCGCAAACAAAATTTTATATAATTTGACTTTTGACATTTTATAGAATTCTATACATGATACAAAAATAGCACACACGTCATAATGTTATATTAAGTTAATAAATCTTACCATTATTTAATAACATAACATTTATAAATTTATTATTATTATAAGCATAAAGAAATAATTATTATTTTTATTTTTTGAGAAAAGCAGATTTAATACTTTATATATCATTCTTGATTTTTTATGTGATGAAATAATAATTTTCCTTAAAATAAAATTTCATATAACAATAAAAATATTCTTTATCTGTATATAGATCTATTAGTATGAGCAATTTACTTTATAAAATTAATATTTTGTCAATTTTTAAGAGTTTCAAATCATCTGATTTGGTAAATAAATAAAAGATTCATTAAACAACTCTAATGCATTAATGTATGAAAAAAGCATTTAATCATAGAATAAAAATAGAAAACGATAATTCTTCAGATATTAGCTCATATTTCACAATGTATTTACATTAATTTAGAAATATTATACACTTAAGCATAATCTTTTTTGGTAATATAGTTTCATTTCCTTTTATATTTTGTGATTCAAAATATTTTAGTTTCTGTATTATATATATATATAGAATACCAATGAATCTTTATCCTATATATTTTTTGGTATTTTCTTATAAAATACTAACTGAAATAGTTTCTTATTTTCTGGAAGACGTAAAATATTATAGGAATTTTTTATAGTGAGAATGTGTCTATATCATATTCCCGTATAATAGTTTTCATAAAAGAATAATATAAAATTATTTAATAGTAATAGGTATTTTAATCTTATAGATACAAAATTCAAAAAAAGAAAGGAAATATGTTATTATTTAATATATGTATCTACAATTTTATATCAAATACTTTTTACAATAATTTAATTTTAATGTATAGTAGTATTATATAATTTGATCTAAGTACAATAAGTAATATTTGAGAATTCCAACATTTTTATATGTTTAGATTAAAAATAACATAAGAAGTATCAGCTACGAAATTTCCTTGGTTATTAAAATTTAAATTCGTCTCCTTGACAATCTTTGAAATGTTACGCATAATTTTATTTGATAATCTATAAAACTATTTTATTAATGTTTCTTAAAATGTATTACGATTTAAATATTTCAATTAAAGTATTACATATTGTGTGATAGTTAAGTACAATTTTTTATTAAGATTTTATTTCCCTATTCCTAAATTGAATAAGTGTGAAAACTTTTTTCCTTTGGTTAAATTAATGTATTGAATTTTTGATTTCATTTGTATTTTACTGACTACAGCTATATTTGTGTTGTAAATACTTCTATCGGAAATTTTCAAATATTAAATAGTAAAGAAAAAGTTAAACTAATGTAAATAAATGTTAAATCTAATTTTTACTATTTAAGTAATTCTGTAAGTAGTAAATGTAGATTTATTATGTTATAAATTGTGCTATTTATACTAAATAATTGCAATCATCTGTAAAATGCTATTATTAAATTCCCGAATATTTAAAAATATTCTTATAAAAAGATTAATATTCAAACTTTGTAATTGTTGTAACATAATTATATATATATATATATATATATATATATATATATATATATATATATATATATATATATATATATATATATATATATATATATATATATATACAGTG
>JAPDSC010093977.1:32688-46604 GCA_026290005.1 Latrodectus geometricus | reverse complement strand
ATATATATATATATATATATATATATATATATATATATACAGTGGCGAAAATTAAATTTTAAGTCTAAAATATTATAAGTGTTAAAAGTTTCTTATTATTACAAGTTATTCATTGAATTTTTATTAGGTTTCAAACTTTAAAATACTTTTTAAAAGGAAACATATTAATTAAAAAATAAAAAAAAATACAGAGTCATATTTTTCATAAAATATTTTCCCTTGGAGAAAAATAAATTTAGTTGCATAATCGCGGTCATTGTACAGTAGTCACAATAATGTATAAAAATAAAAAAAAGGTTAATAAAAAATAAATAAATAAAAAAACATCCTCTAATTAATAATTTTAAAATGTAATATAATATTACTTTCATTTTATTGAAGTTTCTTTATACGACTGTTATATTCATTTTGAAAGCCATATATACTTTCTGTGCCACAGTTGTTTTAAGAATTAAATATTTAATAATATGCGGTAATATAAGACAGATGAATTTATGAAATGGAAAATTAAATATTTAATTAACTTGTATATTTTTGGATCGATAGTTTAATGAGTAAATCTATGTCTAGTACTGTCAATATAAATTATTCTTTTCCTCTTTAAACAGTACCGTAAATCTAAATAATATTAGAAATGATTAAGAGAAAGTCTAAAAAATTCGTGACTTTTTTTAGGATAATTTGAGGAACAAGAAAAAAATACACATCGATTACAAAGCGACGAAAACATATGATAACGAACTGAAGTCTTGTGCACATTTATGTTATATTTCTATTCCTAATTTTGTGTATACACACAATTAGGTATTGAATGCACTATAAGTTGCTTTAATATGTATCATACTTTGTAGTTTAAAATGAGCTTTGTTATAATATTGAGAGAAAATTATTAATTATGCAATTCTGAATTATATTATTTATGAAACAATGCTTCCAATAAGTAATCTATTGCTAATTGAACAATTTAATTCGTTAAAAAAGAACTATGTGAAATAAAAATATACATTAAACCACACCATTTTTTATTCATAAATGAAACATTGTCCTTGTTTCTTTATAAAAAGTACATATATCTCATGTCTATATATCAAATGTTTTATACTTTAACAATAATGGATAACATTTTCTCTGAACTTTAAGTATTCCAAACTGAATTGAATTTTCAAGGTGCCCTTTATAGTTCCAGACAAACAATGTAGAAGTTGTTTGTTGTTTTCTTTAAGATTCTGAAGATTTATATGATTTATAACTTCAATTATTTCTTGTCTGGAGTTCTTACACTTTTTAGATTAATTACTTCCTGTATATAGGTTACTTTATATAGCATATCCATTTATAATCATTCTACATGTAAACATGTCATTACATGTATAAAATACTAGTTATGTCAAGTTAAAAAAAAATTTATTTGTCAATGTTTTTCTAAACCTGAATTTCGGTTTGACTTTGGAAAATTTAAATGAATATGTATAGTAAAATCCATTTGTTTTAATTTTAGATAAAAGAAAATCTTACATGATTCATGTAATATGTACTTGTTTGGAATTACTATAAAAACATTATGTTATTATCAATAAAACATTTGAGAACTATAGCATATCCATTTATAATAATTCTGCATGTATACATGACATAACATGTATGATATATTAGTTATGTCAAGTTAAAAAAATTCTTTTTTGTTAATTTTTTTAAAACCTGAATGTTTGTATGATATTGAAAAGTTTAATTGAATTTGTACAGTAAAGTTACTTTATTTTAGTCATAGACAAAAGAAAATATTACATTATTTACTTCTTTGGAGATTATTATTAAAAAACATATGTTAATATCAACAACAATTTGAGAACTAAAGAGGCATTTCTAAAAATGAAGCTACAATTTCAATACAAAATTGAAAGTAATATTTTGAAAATGATGTTTGTTTCCTTTTGATTCAAAAATAAGCAATCTTCAAATTTATATGTTTTTGTGAATAATTATGTAAATTATTTATCCATCTGAACAATAAATAAGCATATAATTTATGAATAAATATAACACAACTTACTTTTGCAAAAAACCAACTGACTCAAAATTGAAAAATGATTATTAAATATTAAAAAATACTACAAATTTGTTTCTGTAGTTGAGTTTGAATTTGCTTAAAAATATTTGCCATATTAAATACAAAACATAATATTATGAAATGATTCTGATACATTCATTTTATCAAAACTTTTAAATAAAATTATTTGCCAGATCTAAATGAAATATCTAAATGAATAATTTTGTGAATCAATGTTGGTAACTCATCAGTTATTTTTCAGTTAACAAAATAGCATGGTGAAAAGTTAAATATGTAAAGAAACTTTAAAACACAATATGTTACTCTGCATTAATATTGATTGAATAATGGATAATAACGGTGTACTGGATAATGACAGCGACTTAACCAGTCTATCATGAAAATCCGAATTTAAAAAGTTTTCTTTCCCATTAAATTCTGTCTTACACCACCTTTAGGCGAGCATGCTAAAATACACCGTGTGTATCTCCGTCATTACTCGTGGATTAACCCTTAATCATTTCGAAATTACTATCAGGTCAGAGTAAATGTGGAGGAATCTGCTTTGTTTTCTAAAGCCTTGCAAATTTACTTTTCTTTCTACACCCTTCATTCATTAAAATAATCTATATTTTATGTTACTATAGCATCTAAATGGATTAACTTATTCATAATTTTACTATTGTCAGATTAATTTTGCGAAGAAAAATCAGAATTGCATAAAATAGTTGCGATATTAATAAATACTTTTTTGTTTATGTACTTAAAATTATACATATTTTTAAAAGTGTATTATGTGTCACGTATTGTAAGAAACTTGTATATTTTAAAATTGTTTTATTATTAATTAAATAAATATGAGTATTTTGCATGATACAAAATATTTTAAAAATAAGAAACTTTCAAAATTTTATTTTTTTTATTTTTAATATTTTATATTAGTTTATGTTTCCTATACTAATATAAAATGCTATAAATAAGACTAATATTAGTGTAATATTAGTACTAAGGAATATATTTAGAAATAATGCCAATACATATGTATACACTATTATCTCGAGAACTAGATTCCTCTTTACACAAAAACACAAGTATTGGTTTAATTTAAAAGAAGTAAAATCAAATTAAAATTTTATACGTAAAAGTGCTTTTGTTAAAGAGAATTTGTAGATAATTACCAATAAAAAGTTTTCAAACATTAAAATAATAAATTTATATTAATACGTAAATTAATATCGCTAAAATTAGATACTAAAAATGAAACAGTGTTAAACAATTATTGAAATTGATGTAAATGAATTGAATTTACACACAATAAATTCAATAACTGTTATTCAAATTTCTGTTTGTAACTGTCTTTAATAAATAACTGTTTGTTCAAAATAATATTAAAAATGAAAATAAGTTTTTCATGTAATATATTAATACAACGAAAATATTTTATTCAGATGCTTATAAAGCTCGATTCGATAAATTCTTCAAAAATGTAATTTGTTCTATAGAACGTTACTAAATAAATAGTTTGAATTCGTACTTTAATCACATAAATTAAAATCCCTTGATTAATATTCTTATAACCTTTCGAAAAATAATTGTATATCTGTGTAATAATAATAAGCTAATTAGGTACACAATCAATATTGAAGCATAAATACAAATAGACATATTTTCAAAAGTGTTAAATGTTGAAGCTATTTGCATTAAGCTGGTCAGTTAAACGCTCATCAGATTATATTATAAAGTATAAAACAATAAACATTATTGTTTTTAAAATCTACCATATGTAATTACTATTTCTGTAGAAAATATTCCGTTTTACTTGTAAATTATTGAATTTGTATGACTTATCCTTACTTTTTCACCAATATTTAATTCATAGACATTAAATGTTATCATTTTTTTCTTAAAAAATTGCCTTTAAAAAGGATTTAAAATTTATACAAGAAACTTATAAATATTATTTTCATTATCACTGTATAATATCTATTGAAACAGTATGATAAAATGTACTTATATTAAAATGACAGGTTTTAAAATGATTAACAAGTCTAGTTTAAAAATGTATTAGCATTAAATAATTTCTTTTAAAATATAAAGAAAATAATTCTATTAAGTGTCACATTTTAATTTTCTTAATGAAAAGTGTTTAATTTTGCTCAGATTATAAAATATTATTATATTCAATTACAATTAAAATAATAATTTACATACCTTAAGTCAGCATTTCTGTAATATGTTTGTAAATTTGGAATTTAAAAAAATGAAAAATAATTTTAATGTTGATGGCATTTATTGATTTTTTATTTCATTATCTCAATAAAAAATATAAAAAAATGTTTTAAAAATACATTTTTGTTATTAATGTCTAAAACAGAGAGAGAGAGTAAGAGAATTCATGGTAAACTACATTAAATTCTTATTTTAATATTATAAGTCATAATTATGGACTGATGACAAATTTCAGATTTTTATGGTTTAATGTATTAGTTTTTTAACTTTTGGGTGATTATTTCTTTAAAATCTATTCATTACATTTTTTATGTAAAATATTTTACCGAGTCTATAAAGCTATAAATTTATTTACAGAACTATTTGCTAAATATTTTAAAAATACAATTTATTTAGCACTTTTTAAAAGCTAATAATGTATTTAAAATATATTCCAATTTATGTATTATAAATTAGTTTTACATTTTTATTAACTTATATACCCATATTGACTATCGACATTTATAATGACTATCATTTAATTGATCATTTTGTTAAATAAAGTAGCTTAATGCTGATGTGGATTCATATATTATACAATAAACTTAAATATAAGCAAACTAAATTTTAAAAATTTTAAGAAAAATTAAATTTGATGTATGACGTTGTAATAATTAATAAATATTATTTTCCAGATCATTTGCTTGAAATTGTATTTTTCATATAATGATGCACATTATTAATAGAATCATAAAGGATTATCATACATAATTCAGTGATTTCAAATACATAATTCATATTTACGTAGATGCAATTTGCAAATGCAATTGTTTCTCATACGGATTTGGTAATATAGTTATAAGTTCAATTACACATTGTTTTGTGATCATAAAATTCTTCATTGATTAAAAGATTCCGAGAAATTGTTACCACTTCATTCATATTTAGAAATATTTTGGAGTCCTTTCTATACTTAAGAATTTCATATATTTAATCAGCATGTGTATTCTTTTGATTAGTGTACTAACAATTATTTTAAATAAACTATGTTTATCTAATTAGAGAATATCAAAGATTTTTATCAAATTATTAATTGTATAATTTATTAATGTTCAGAAAGAATTAAAAATATTAACAATTTGAAAGTAGATATACTTTTCTCATTAAAAAATTATTTTAATTTACATGTTATTTTTCCATTTTGCTCCTATCCAAATTTTTGTAATCATTAATTTTCAATAAAAGTATTCACAGTTTTAAGCCATTCTAAGATAATTTTTTTAACATCATATATTTTGCAATTAATAGTATATTTTTGATGCATAAAATAAATCAAATTTAAAAGTATTTTAATTACTCATATTCATTAAGTAGTTAGGGTCACAGTGAAAAATATATACTAGTTATTATATTCACATATTGAAATTATAAATGTTAGAAAGAAATTATACATAAGCTTTTCCTAGTTATAGATTTTTTATAGTAAATAAGAAATTTTCAAGAATTTTTATCAGTTTTAGAAAGAACTTTTAACTGAACATTACCTAATTTTATACATAAAATTAAATTGAATAAAACTAAATTCCAGTATATTTGAGCAAAGTTATTGTAAATTTCAAGATAAACCATTGTACAGGTATATATATATATATATATATATATATATATATATATATTGAAATTTGAGTGTAAAAGCACTAAAATCTTACTTCTGTTTCAACAAAATGAGTAAATGTAACATATAGAAAAGTTTACTGTGAACTTAATTACATAATTAAATTGCAGGTATCACATAGTTAAGAAATTTATATTAAGAGAAAATTCTATTAGCTAATCTTATCAAATGTTGATAAATGAAGAGTTATTTCACAAGAAGATGATAAAAAAAGGGAATTCTCATGAATATTATATTCTAGAATCAACAGGAGCAATTTCTTTTTTCTCCTGTGAAAACAAAATAAAGAAGAAACTGTAAGAAATTTCTATGCTTCTGATAAAAACCCGAGAGTCCAATCCATTCCTGAGAGGAGAGAGTAAAGTCTTTCTTCCAGAGTGCCGCTTATTGCAGGCTTTCTGGAAAATAAAGTACAATAACATAGAGGAGACGAGAAAAATTATAGCGTTGCTTCAGAAAAAAATAACACTCCTTGTTTTCTTCCTCCACTTGTTTCCAAATACTTCTGATTTGGTTGGTGAAAGCTCTGTAGCAGTCATCATTAAGAATTTCTTTCTTGACATTCTGGTGGGCCACTGATCTTTAATTTCCCGCTGCAAACGATACAGATCGAGATTTGTGGACAAAATGATTCATCATTTGGAAACAGAAACAACTGCGTTTATACCTACAACACTAAGTAGAAAGAAAGAAGCACAAATAAATATAAATAACGTAGGGAAAAAACATATAGTGTGGCATCTAATAGAAATGTTTCTATTTTGTCCCCTGGAATAACGTTTTCACTATAATAATGAATAAAAGAACATACTGTATAGATCCTCATAGTTGTGTTATTAAAGTTTCTTTAGATGAGTTCTTTGCTGAAGTAATATGTTTAATATGTTTTAATTTTTATTTTTAGAATTAAATCTGAATTAAACTGGAAAAAGAATATTGAAATAAATTTTTGCTTTTAATTACGTATTGATGGACATTTTTATGGAAATAGTTCTGGAAATTTGTCCATAAATATTTTGAATAGCTTTGTATTATGTAATTTTTTATATTATACAAATCTCTATATATATATCTAAATATGTAATATATAAATATGTAATATGTAATATGTAATACTTCATTTATTTATATAATATTATATGTTTATATTGGTAAAAATTTCAAAAATTTTAAGATTTTAAGTCATTGTTTAGGTAGAAATTAAATGACAAGAGTTTTTGGATTAACTATCACGTGAATAAACACCATTTCGCTTTCAAAGTCCCAACATGTTACAGTTTTATGCATGTACATCAATGATACTATAATAATCCTAACTTAGGCTTATAAATTTTCAAAACTATATTTCTCAAATATTAAAATTTAAAAAAATGAAGTAGGTAAACTGAAATTTACAGAAGAGAAAAAACAAAAATTTGTGACCTAAATGCATTTCAAAGTACATAAAAAAATAAATCATATTTAATAATACAGATATTAACATTTTGCTGAACTTAGTACTTGTGCCACATACAAGAGTTGGCATTTAACAAAATTATACAAAATTATCATTAAACATTTATAGATACATTTAAATATCAACAATTTGCTATTTAAATGCATCTATAAATAAAT
Organism: Latrodectus geometricus; assembly: GCA_026290005.1. NCBI lineage: Eukaryota > Metazoa > Arthropoda > Arachnida > Araneae > Theridiidae > Latrodectus > Latrodectus geometricus. Next base: position 39,060 of record JAPDSC010093977.1, on the reverse strand, counting down.
AATCTGTTATCCATTTAATTCCTTTGTAAGCACAGCTGATTATTAAAATCAAAGAAAATCATAAATTAAAGAAAAGTCGTGAAAAATGATGAAAACGCAAAACGCTATGCTTGGAATTGAATAAAAGTTATACACATTATACAACAAAAATGAAGATGCGAAATAGCATAAAAAGAAATTAAGGGACAATTATGCCATGTTAAGCGTTATGATAAGTATACAATGAACAAATGGTAGGTGTTTGTTTGGTATGCGAAAAGTACCTTTAATATTGGGTATGATCCTTCAGAGAAGCGTTACAGCACATGTAGAAATGTGTGATGCTCTCAATTCTGCATAACAATTATAATGTACAGCAAGCTATAGATCTTTTAAAGCAGTTGAAAGCGTGGTTAGGGTCTTATGGCGGGCAAAGAGAGCCTCTACACGTCCTCCTAGAGCATCTCCATAATAATCATCTGGTGATCGAGTTGACCATAGCATGTGCTCAATTGTTCTAGATAGGTATCAACAATATACCTGTGTTCTCATATTATAATCTTGTAGCAGAAAGCATCACCTATTTCATGGGCTATGGTGCACATAAACATTCAGAATGACATCTATTTAGGTGTCAGCATTAACATTTCCTTGGGAAAGGAAATTGAGGTATGTGAGTTTACCCAAAGAGATATCACACCAAACAAAGATTCTGTCTTATCCGTATGTATCTCTTTCACGGATGTTTGATTGATGAAAACGGATTCCACGTTCCCTCCAAATAAAAATTATTCTCCTATCGCTTTCGAGGCTAATCAATGGATTTATCCGTCAAGAGAACAGCTTCCATTGATCATATGCCCAGTGAACATGGTGACTTCCACATCGCGAAAGTTCGCATATAAGGCGTGACACAAGCGGGATACAAATTACTGGCCTCCTCACATAAATACTACTTTCTCGAAGTCTTCTATGCACGGTTCATCTGGATACTAAACTTACGTAGCTTGTAGTGAGGAAGTATCTGATTTCAGCCTAAATTGCGGTTTTATTCCTGAGCGTGTTAATGGCAATTATCGGACATCCGCACTCGTGTTAGTGTGGTCATCTTAGAATGAATCTCTTGCATGTCGAACTCATTGTTAAAATTGTTGCCAAAGTCTATGAATTACAGATGAACTCACATTTAGCACTTCTATATGACTTTATCCTGTCCATAGTCTCGTAATAGCTCATCATCGAAATTGTTCGGTCAAATGATGCTTGGAGAGCATTGTTTCAATTTCGCTATACCAGATTTCTAATCTCAAATCCTTGTTCCTAGACATCCATTCTTATGCTCCTCGAAAATGACGGATTCCGTTAGCAGCACCACCATTTTGCATACTGACTTATTGTTCAGCTCCTTTTACTTATCAATAATTCCTTGAGATTGACTAATTTTTTGGGGTAATTACCGCTTTTTATTTCTCTTTAATTTTCGATTATCAAATTGAAACAACTGCAAATGAAATTGCCATATTTGAATACAATCCGTAAGCATTAAAATGCAATAATAGCAATGGACTTTTTTTATCAATAAAAAATATATTTATTCTTGTAATATTTGGTAACTGTACTGACGTTGTGTAAGTCATGGGATTTTTTTTTTTTTTTTAAAGTTTAAAATGTTAAACCTCTTATACTATGAAAGAGGCCAAGTTGTACCAGCCTGTCTAGACGGAGTAAATGTTTGCGGAAAAACCACATTTTAGATGTTTCTAGAGTCATCTTGCTTAAATTCATGATAGCATCAGATAGTGGAGGAAAATGAAGTTTACAGAGAGAGACAGACGGGTAATGACGATGATCGTAATACATATAAAATGTGAACAACTGCAGCAAAAATAACCACAGAGTTTTATCAGCATTTAGATTCTTCAGCTTTAATGTATGTGTATAGGACATATTTTCCATTAAAATAAAATTTTAATTAATAACAAAACATTTTGTTCGTAAATGCTTAATGAGCACTTTAATTTGTCACAGTATTTTCGACAATTGTCTGGAAAAAATTACCTGGGAAGATCAATAATATAATTAAAGCACTTAAGAACTTATTTTGGATATTTACTTGAATAATACTCTTAAAGATAAATCGTTTGAAAATGGTCTTATAGAATATGTATTAAAAATGTGCATAATTCAAAATAACTTGTTATATTTCATAAATTTTTATTCTTTGTAAACCATTTACACACACACACACACACACACACACATACACACACACACACACACACACACACACACACACACACACACACACACACACACACACACACACACACATATATGTGTGTGTGTGTGTGTGTGTGTGTGTGTGCGTGCGTGCGTGCGTGCGTGTCTTAAATTAAACTTTTTTATGTTACATACTTAATCTAAGAGGACTGTTTTAAGCACTGCTGTATAAATAAATGACTTTTACTTTAAAAAAAAAAGAAACTTTATATTAGGTCTAAATTTTAATAGCAAATTAACGAATCAATAAAATTATTTTTGTGTGTCAGATAGTATTCTAATGATCATAATAGCAATGATTAATTATAATAGCAATAAAATTAATAGCAATGATTGAATGATATTCTAGACAAGTGCATGTTTATTAAAACTCACACATAAAAACACAAATATTTTTAGGCATTTTGGACTAAAAGAAAAAACTTAAACATTTGTATTTGAAAACATGTTTAAAAGGGAGTATTCATTCCTTTACAATACTTTTAATGGAACTTAGCCCTTTTTATATGTCACTACTTAGTGAAGGCTATAAGAATTCAATTTAAAAGGATTTGTAGAATATTTGTGTAAAAGCTACATAAAATATTTATTGGTATAAAGTATTCCATTCCATATTTAGTAATGTGAAAATATAGTTGTATAAAATATTGCGGGAAATTCATAAAATTGTAAATATAAAATTTGAGAATTCACCAATTTTACGTAAGGATTCTATTTTATTCATGAGCATTTTTCTTGCAAATAACTTACATATTTTAAATCCAACAAAACTCAAAAGTGAATCTGAGAGTTGTCTTAAATTTTTATATATATATATATATATATATATATATATATATATATATTAAGCGACATGTACCATGTGATATAAATTTACTTTTAAAATTTTCTGTTTTAGATATTTCAGTAATTAACTCTATCAATTGTCTTAACAAAGGTAGATTTTAGTTTAATATTCTTCATAAATATATAATGCACATTTTTCATAAAAATATGAAAAATAAAAATAAAGTAATAAAAATAAAACATTTTTACATATAACTATAACTTTAATAAACTATAAATTAGTTTCTCAGCAACAGCTTAGCTAACTATAAAGTTTGTCATAATATCTTGTACAATAGTTTGAAAAAATGTTTGATAAGTCTGGATGTTAAGGTAAATAAAATAATTAAAGCAAGTAAGAGATTACATGGGATATTTAATTGAATCATACACTTAAAGATAAATCGCTTAATAACTTGTTATAATATATTTTTTTTTTAAAAAAATGTACATAATTCAAAAGGACTTATTGTCTTCTACATTTTTAGTTTTTTCAAACTTTTTCTGAAAAAGTTGTTTTGTTGATATGAAATTTATATTCATTATTTTAATATATAATTCCGAAAAACTAAATTTTAATTTATTTCTTTGACTATATTTAAGAATACATTTTTTGAAACTTTATATTGATTTTATTATTATTGAAAAACAGGGAATACGATTTTTCTATTAAGATTCTTTCTTAAATTAATATATGATTTAGTTACTCAAGCGTTACTTACATCTTAAGTATATAATAAGTTAAATAATATATCTTCTCATTCTTAGTAAAATATACTTCCAAATTTTAAACACATTTATTTTGTTCTGGATGAAATACCTAATAAATTATACCTCTTTCTTAGAAGAGAACATGAACCTAATATTCCCCAACTGGTTTGAACAACTTTGCACGTAAACTCTAAAATATTACGAGATTTCAGAGATAACGCTTACGTAAGGAAGAGACCCATATACGGCACTCGGATACAGACAATAAAAATGAGGTGCAAGCCAGGATTTAATGGTGATAGAAAATTGTTTAAATATAACTTCCTTGATAGATTGTGGAGGGCATTATCATTATCTTAAGTTCCTCAACTCCTTAACCAAAATTTCAAACTAAGTTGATGTGGTTGGACATGTTGGTTATTGTAATTGTTAGGTAAAATTTTGAACACAGCAAATATTAGCTTAATTCTTATACTTCGTAAGTGATTGTTCTTTTATGGCACTTGTAACTTATTTTTCTAATAATATTCCGCTATATTTAACGTCACATGTACAATTTATTATATTTTAAATTCACTTTGAGTATAAAGGTAAAGTAGATCAAGTAATGGAAAATCAAATGGTTATTTGAGATATTAGGAGATTTTATAGTGTCAATAAGTTAATTTTAGTTAAATTTTGATTTTAAAAAAATTAGTTTGTGATAAATATTCATTAATAACCTGAATAGCAGGTATTTACTTTAAGCAAGTTTTAGTGCTTTATTGGGGAAATATAAATAAATTATTAATTTCAGTTACTTATCAAGGTATACTCTGTAAATTAAAAAAAAAATATGTTCGGACTGGCTTTTAGTTTCGAAATACATATTATATTATTGACAATCGAAAATTATTGCTTTTCTACAATTATTATTAAATTATTAATGCCTTTTTTATAAAATATATTTAATCACAAAAATTAATTATTAATTTTAAAAGCTTCATTCTTCAGTTATATAAAAGTAATTTTTTGTTTCACAAATCAAAAAAAATAGGAAAAATTGTATTCTTAATTTAAATAAGTAATTTAAACAGTTAATTAAAATACGAAAGAAAAAATAGTGAAATCATTTGAAATAAAAAAGTAAAATTTTCTTTTTAAACATTTATTTCAATTTTGCACTTTACCTAATTAGAAAGAACGAATTATTCGCAACTGAATTGTATTCAGTCAAATGAATAGTTTGGAGTTAATGTCATGTATAAATTAGAAATTATTAAATGAAGTTTATATTTTTATAAATATATATTTTGCAGACTGAAAATATTAATTTTATACTTTACATTTTTAAATTAAAAAAAAAATTACTGGTTTACTTTACATATTTTTACCAAACTAAGAAAATAATTTTATGAATTTGAATATAAAAAGCTTCTAAAAACATTAATGTTTTGAATGAAAAGATACGAACATGAAATAACTATCATTCAGTAATTGCATAATATGTTTTTTTCCATGCGAACAAGGCTCTATTTTATTGTATCACCAAAAAATAATATTTAAATTATGATTTTAAAAATTAAAATAATAATTTTCTAACCTTAAAAATTTTGAAATGTTTTATTTTAATTTTATAAATCGAATTGGAATAGAAAGAAAATACTGCAATCAGTAGCTTAATCAAATCCGCTCAGAAAAGGAACATATTTCTTATAGTCAATTTTTCCCATTATTACTGCTTACAAGCTCTTTTATGACATGATTTTTGTATCGTATTTCAAAAGATATTTTCATTATTTGTGCACCCGTTTTATATTTTACAAGAGCGCAGTTTAATTTTGTAAAATTCATTATAATATTAATTATTTGTTATTTAGTAAACAATAATTCTTATTTTAATAATATTTCTAGAATAAATAGAAGAATCAATGAATATAATTCGTATATTATTTTCTGTACTGGAAAGCACTTATTCCAAAATACTTTAATGAGCTTATTTTATTATTATTAATATATTATAAGAATAAATTGTAAAAATTATAATACCCATTTTAAAACTCGATTAAAAATTTATTTAAATTGCATCTAACACTCTGACAGAAATTGTAATTTCTTCTAAAGTGTATAAATGATTACAATATGTATTTTAAAGTGTATATATGACTAAAATATTTATATATAAAACTGTTTTTTTTTTTTTTCAAATATATTTATATTTGAAAGAAACAGTTGTTATATAAATTTTTTAGTTGTTTTTCTGTAATTTTGAAGAACTAGTTTGAATATTATATAAACTAAATATCATTCCTTTATGTAAAAAAAATGATAAAATAAATGACTAACTTATATTTTGAGTTAACAACTAATTTATGATTTGTTTGCCTAAGGATTTAAAATTCGTTTACTCTAAGAGAAATAAAGCTTTTATACAATTAAATAAACAAGCCTAGTGAGTCTAAAAATCGTTTTTCTTAAAGTGAAATGCATTATTAAGAAATATTTTTATACATATTTTTATTATTATAAGAAATATTTTTATACATATTTCTCGTAATAATTTAGTTGCATTTGTTATAATTGCTTTTTTATTTGGCG
>JAPDSC010093957.1:564199-585057 GCA_026290005.1 Latrodectus geometricus | reverse complement strand
GTACACAATACAATTATTTGCCAAAATTTAATTTAGTGTAATTTATTCATACAATGTATGTTTATCCTAATTGTAATTTTAGTTTTTATTATTATTCCAGAACTTTCTCTCTCTAAGATATGACAAAAACATTTTAACAATTACAACAACTATCACTGTAATTATTAAAATGTTCTTTTCATATTAATAATTACAGCATTTAGAAAATAGGAGCCTAATATTTTAAATTCTTTTCAATATTGTAGTAATTATAAATCATGCAAATTTATATAAAATCTTCATAAACTGTTGTTGGAAATAGATTCGTACACAATTCAAAGCCTACTGTAAACTAAATCGATTATTTTTAAGGATATTAACTTAACATAATTGTATCTGAGATAAAGTAAAATTATGAGGAAGACTAAAGTTAAACTTCAATAACAATTTCCAAAATTGTCGATCAGCTTGTCTTTTTTGGATCTTGCGCAACAAAACCTAACTCGAAGTTTATTGGGAAAAGTGAATCACACACACTTTGCGAAGATTGGTTGAATTAGTTTTCGATAAGCATGTCCTTTCACCAGTGCCTTGACTTTCGTTTTTATAATATAATTCGATATATTTTTCGTCTAATTCAATATGTTTTTTTTTCTAATATAATTCGATATTTTTATAATATCTTCGAACAACAATTTTTCGAAGTTGTTGATCAGCTTGTTCTTTTTGGACCTTGTGCTTGATAGATAGTAGAAAGTCATGTCTACTTTGTTCACTAACTGGTCGAATTAAGCATATCTTTTTAGTGCAATTTACATGTTTAGTAATAACATGCCAATTGCTAAATTGAAATGTTATTTCATAGAACTATTCCATAGTATTACAATGGAATATGGAATATTCCATAGTAACAGGTGGAATCATATTTCTCAATATCAAGTGCCTAAAAGAAAATACAAGATATATCATTGAAAAAGAATAGAACTATCACAGGTTACCACAGATAACAGAATAGCATTATCACAGGCTGTCTTGTACTTTATGGGAACTTACAAGCGGTACGTTGAATTAGTAATGGTTTTCGATAAAACATAGATTTAAAGCACCATTAGCTGATAGTTAGTATTTGGAATTGTAACCATTTAATCATTTATTGGTACCACCCAGCAGAAGCTTTAACAATTGAAGAATGTTATGAAATATTTGAACATCCTTCGCGTGTATTATCTATTAAGAAACAATTTACAGACAGCGATCTCTTTATCCACGAATAGAAAAGGAAAATCTAGGAAAAATTTTAAATTACCATCTTAGACTTCTCTAGTCTAATTGATAGGACTGTGCTCTTCAAAAGAAATGATCCAGAGTTTGGTAACCCCCACTGTTGAACAACAGAAGATGGATACTGCATTTCTGCTTCGGCTTTTAATTATCCTCTTCACAGTGGAAACACATTTTTTTAGTTCAATAATTATTATATTTGAACTAGAAACTTAACGTTTGTAAGAGCGTTGTATTACTATTAATACAGGGTGAGTTCTTAATCTTTTACTGTTCAATTTTAAGCTTGCTGTAACCCAATTAAATAGAAAAATCAATCGTTATTTGATTTAGTTGCAGCAAAGTAAAATTGATTGTCAATCTAAATTTAATCTAGAATCACCATACCAGTAAGCTCTATAATTATTGTATGCCATAGTGAAAGAGTTAATGCACTTTAAGTATTCTGAGTATCTAATTTCTTTTCTATTTATGTTTAGAAAAAAATGTGCCAACTCATGAGCTGACCTTGCCACTTGACAGAAATAAAAATAAGAGGATGACTTGTTAATCCAGTTTATTGATTCTGTCTTTACCGTCATAAGGTACAATCAGAAATTCCGCCTTATTCATATATTATACTATGTAACAAATGTCAGCTGTTATCATACATGCTGATCCCCTCCACCATTATTATGTCCAAGTATAATATTCTACTAACTGATCGCTAGTAATAATTACACATATTGTCATCAGCAGACATCTTGCATTATAAGACATTGCCGTTTAATGGAAAAGTGTAGTTCTCAATGATGGATTCATATTTATTTGTAACTATGATTATGGATATCTCTTCTACCTGTGTACTTCTGTAAATGCCATTTACGCGTCCAAGTCTTTTCAGAAAATGTAGTGGCTTAGCTTAAGTAAACGTCCGAAGTAAATCGAACTGCAAGCTAAATCTCGACCAGTCGAAAAACATAACAAACATCCACTGGGACGATGTCCACATTGTATATTCTCTACTCCAGGACAACCGCTGGTGACAGTGAATAATCGTGAACGGAACAACTAACAGGCCTTTTAACATATAGACCATGCTGTTCCCAATGTCTGTAAATGATATGTCTTGAGACGAGCATTCAAGGCAATGATCGAAACGGGTGGCGACAGATATGCTGCTGTGTTCCTTTGTTCCTTTTGGTGTTTACTGCGAAGTATCGGTCATCATGTGGCTTTCTCACTTGGAAAGGACCTATAATGAAACGTCCACTGACCTTTTTATCATCTTGGAATTGTTGCTACAACCTAGAGGTGACACTTTATGTGATTCAGAGTTCCTCTGCTTCTGCCATCTGCGTACTCCCACATCCCAGCCCTAAAAATCATGATATTTAAGATTTCTAGGAAATGTAACCACGATCCAAATAGATAAAGGCGTTATTATAAATGGGAGGTAGAACGTTCTATATTTGACCCTGATGAAGTAAATCATTCCAAACATGTCTATACAATTTTAAAGTTTTTTTACATTGTTACTCCACTCTTATTCGATGTTAAGAAGGTGGTGTTTGTTCTGATATCGACTTAGTCACTTAACCGTAACTCATGGTACGAGGTAGTTGGCAGTATTTATCTTCTTCAATCAGAGTAAATAGGTAGTTGGAAAAGTTTGCAACAAACCATTAAATACTTCAATGAAATATCAACAAAATTATCAAATATTACATTATCGTTGTAAATTTAACCGAAAGTTCATTAAAAAAACCCATAATTATTTTTTATTTGTTTGAAATATTTTGTAAATGATAACGTTGCGTTTGATTTAAAGTTTTTTCTCAAGTAGTAAATAGCACTTTTACATTTTTTTAGAAGTTAAAAAAAAAATCTATCTTGATTAGAGAAGACATTTAGCTCCGTAGTCTTTCAGAAAATATTTATAACATATAAAAAAATGATAATAAGGTAATTGATATTTTTAATGCAGTAACCATATTGCAATTAATACTTTCTTAAATTATTCTTGATTTTTTTATACTATGGTTTACATAAAGTTCTTTTCTGTAAAACTATATCGAAATCCTTTTTTTTATTCATGTCAGACTATATTAAACATTCACTAGTTTAACTTATCATTGGCTATTCCTTATCTGGGAACTTCAACTATATTTGTGAGTAGATATATAGTTCATCTATATATAAAGGTTAATTTGAAATAATTAATATATGAATTAACTTTATTATTATTAAATACAATAATTTTAATGTAATCTTAATGACAGACTTTTAATAAGTTTTCATGCTTTATGAATTTAAATATAATTTTTTTGGTTTCAGCACATCAATATTGTACGCAAGACAACAATTAAATATAAATTATTTTTAAGCACTGAGGATAAAATTCTAAACCTGCTGTTTCTCTAAAACAAAGTTCACCTGGTACAACTGAACTTACAGCTAAACTTTAGAAAAAAAAGCTTCTAAAGCTTGAAATGTGAAAAGACTGTACTATTCTTTTAAAAAGAAAAGTATTCTTTAAACTCTGAAAAACGATTTATATAAAATGTTGCAAGAGACAATAGAAAATTCAATTGATGAAAGACCGAAACTCAATTAGAATAAATAAAGTTCTTAATATTTAAGGAAGGTGCAGCTGTTGCACATTTAATTGAAAATGCATGTTCCTGCAAGAAGAAAATGAGAAAACGCGCTGCAAGTTTCTTGGATGCTGAAATGGTGTTTCGAAAGCTAAATTAATCATGGAAGACGCTCCTTTTGGTGATTGGATCTAACTGTAAATTGTAAGGTAATGTAAACGTAGAAGCATTAATTTAGGCTGCTAAATGGGAAGGAGTTTCTGATTTATTATGATGAGTTTGAAAGATGATGAGATGAATATAAATATCAGAAACGCAGAATGGGGATATCATCTAATTATTATAATAAAAGTATAAGAACTTTGGTGAATACTAAAAGCAACAATTTTTGATCAGAATGCTTAAAAGTTTTGTTATAAATGATTGATCGGTACATTATATTATTACAAATAATGTATGCTTCTAAATTTTATTTTTCAAATGTTAAATTTAAACGTTCAAATGTAAATGTTTTTTGTATGAATAATGTGGTAATTTAATTCTTAAAAACTTGAATAAAATTAAGTATTTCCTTAAATTAAATGTTCTTACAATTTTGGGACGCCACATTCTCTGTGACGTAATCATGGTAATAACAGTAGCTATACCTTATTAGGACTATAACTAGACATTACTAACCATACATAGCTATATACAACTGATATAATTGAAGTACTGCCTTGATCAAAAGAATAGCTCCCATCGATTTGTTTATGCATTTCCTTTGTCGTCGAAACAAGATATGTTCCATTTCCAACAAAAAGAGTATGAAGAAAAACCAACTTCAGTTTACTGAACACCCTGAAAATAAATTTTTAAGCTTTATCCTACATACCGAAAATTTAAAGCATTCTCTTAACTCTCATTTGAAATGGGCAAATCTTGTTATCATAGCAACCATCACTAACTATTTCTTACAACGCTTTACAAAATATATCTTACTAAATATACTTACCAGACAACTTCGTGGGAGTAGACAGTAATTAACTTGTCAATGAGCTACAAAAAATCAAGTTAATTTATGTGTTCGCAAGAGGAATCTTGAAAAATCTGATAGACATACATGAAGTTTCCTACATGTATGTCTGAGGGGGTGGTGTGTTTTCAGGATTTTCTTCCTTATGATACATGGATACGTGCCGAAAACTATAAAAACAGTCCGAGATATGAATACATGTTAGAGGCTTTAAAGCGTCTTACAACGGCTTTGAATAATATACTTCCTACACTGTGATGCTGAATGTTATATGTTCCATAGGTTTTGCTTTTTATGTTGAGATGCAAATTCAATTAAGTACTAGCTAATTTGTTAATTTTAGTCTTTAAATTAATGGTTAATATGTTCGAACCCTATTTCGGGTGTTAATGCTCTTAGTGAGGAGGAATCAACTTAAGACTATACGAGGTCATCCTAGTGAGTCAAATTAATTGTAGAGGGACAAATAAACGTTTTACCCACAGAAATTGAAAATAATTGAATTAGTGTTTATATACAGCTTATATTTAATATGTATATGTTTGAGTAATTTTACAAATCCATGACTTTGAAAAGATAAAACCAATTATCTCTATATATATGACTTCGTTCTGTGCTTGTTGTGATCGTACAGTCGCAACGAAATTCCTTAAACCACTTGCGAACCATATCACATGATGAAATAGAGTCCCCATAGTAATTTTCAATTTTTGAATCCTTTATCCAACCCGAGGATGGAACCACGGACCGTATGTATATATAAGTATATATATGTAATAAAATATTGGGCAATGATCGCATTATTCATTAATTTATTTTCATCATTTTAAGGAATATTTGTCTTAAAATTGCTTTTCTTTTATATTTTTAATCATTTTTACCAATGTGATTTGAAACGGTTAATAATTAAGTTTTGCACATCTAGTCGAATAGCTTTTCTTTAAATTATTCATCTTAATCAGAGCTGAAAGAGCAGATTTATGCATTCAATTAAAATAATAATTATAAAGCTTCGGCCCACACTTTAATTTCCATAATGTTGTTTAATTCACTAGCGAATTGTAGAAATCGTACTGTAATTTCTTGGCCTCAAAACAAATTAGGGTTCAGAAATTTGTTTGATTCTTGTTAGGAATATGTTTCATTTTGAAGGCAAACTTAAATTTAAGTTATTAGTCTGAAACCCTTGAGAAATACATGAAATTAAAGTAATAGGAAGGAATTATTTATATCTAACGCTTACAATATTTTTTTATTTATAAATTTTTCGAATTAAAAACAGAAAGATGACATATTTGGTTAACTAGTTTTAGGTTGGTTTAGTTTTTTTTTTAAATTACATCCATATAATTTAAATGATTGAAATTATATATTTAAATAATATATTTTTCAACACATTTACTTTATTATATATTTTTAAGTATTATGTTTTATCTTAATAACTCCATTTAAAATATTAAATTTAACAAATTCTGTTATCTTTTTAATATTTTTGATACGATTATTTTGCTTTAATGTAGAAATTAATAAATAATTTACTTATTTAATGAATTTTAAAAATATTCTAATAAACATAATGCAGTTATGTTTTTAATATTCATAGAATTGTTAATACTTCGTCTTTTTAAAGCTAAATATTCCTCCTAATGGGATTCTTCATTAATATGATTACGATCGAAATGGTTACAAAATTTATTAAAAATTAAATGCAATCAACAAAAAAGAAAAAACTTTTTCATGAAAAAATATATTATTTTGTGAAATATAGATGTTTCAGCAATGGATACATATATTAGTACCATTGAAGTAATTTTATTAATTGTATTTTAAATGAATTACTATCAAAATAAAGGTATCAATCCAATTTAAAATAGAAATATATAGAAAAGTTCTCCTGACTTAGGATAATTGCATAATTGATGTTTATATTTTCAAATGTATTAATTAAATTAGAAGCATGCTACCATTTAATATAAGAGTTAATATATATATAAATATATATTATATATAAAAAATACTTAATGGACTTGGGATTAATGATATAAATCTTCCAGTCAAGAAATACTATTAAAATAAAAGTATTCAACATAACGTTTTTAAAGTTATTAAATGATTAACTCGTTGTTTACATAATGTATATATTCATCATTATACAATATTCATATAAATATTGTATAATGAATATTGTGCAAAATATAAAGTTTATACAAGCAATTTTTTTTTCGTATGCAATTTCTGTATAAATTAACTGAATGAGTTGAGTAACTTGTAAATAAATTAAAAACTTATGTAGGGTTGTAATATCAAATATGTTTTTGAATATGAATTTATTATAAATTATATATAAAATCATCACACAAATCACGTTTGAATTAAAATTCATACACAACTATAGTTCAGTAAATGTATAACTCATATGTATTTGTTCATGAATTAATTACACGATATCTTTATGCAAATGATATTTGAATTGAGAATTAACATAGGAATTCAATTTTTAAATACTTTCTTTAGCATGTTCTATGACTGTCACTCATAATTTGGGTGTAATTCATACAAGTGTCAAGGTATTCAAAAACCCTTACACTTATAAAGAATTCTTTGTATAGTGTAGGACAGCCTCTTTGGCTTGTTATGAAACTTGGATTCACATGAGGATCGAATTATAAAAGTACTGAAGAGTACTTAGAGGAATATTGTATCATTCTTCCTGTATACATTTTGAAAGTTCTGGGAGAGATTCTGTAGAGGATATCAATAAAGCATTGATAGCTCTAAAGTATCATAGTGGTTCAAATAAATTGAGGTTGGATGACTGAGAGGGACAAAGATGTTTAATTTCAGCTTCGTGCTCACCAAATTATGATAAGGAAAGTTTCATTAAAGGGATAGGGGTGTTTACAACGTGAAAACTTCCATTTGCCGTAGGAAACAATTTACTGATGGATCTGGTAAACTAAATTTCTTTTACACTTTTACCTAGGGATCCTTCTTTTCACGGGATACGATTGGTCCAACAGAAAATTTCTATATGACTAACCATATCATGACAGATCCACCTCCTGTTTGGCATTTGTAGGGAGACGATCGTAATTATACACTTGTGCAGGGGTCTTCCAAACGTGCACTCGACCTGTTGTACAGTAAAGTGTGGAAGAGGAATTTTTCAGATTATATTACTTTCTACCCTTAATCAATCAACTAGGTTTTGTAAGTGTGACACTTTTGTAGACGACGTTTGATATTAACATCTGTAACAAATGGATTGGGAATTGCTGCTCTGCCGTAAATGTTCTGTTCATCAAGGTGTTTTCTAATTATATTCACTGACACTGGAGTATCCTGAAGCTGATTGAGCTCTGCGGTCGCTGCAGTTGTTTACTTTTCAAAAATTACAATCCGCTTCAATCCTTGTTGGTCTCTTTCATTGAACTTCTATTTTAATCCTCAATACTGCTTTGCCACGCTCGTCTTGCAGCGCTGTATGTATACTGTCATAACTTCAGACACCAAACTCCTATAAAAGACTAAAATTTAAATGTTTTGGTTATACTTGCTCTAAAGCTAAATGGGTTCCAGCATTTTAGGATTTTGAAAAATATCGAAGGCTTAATAACTACAATAAAACTACCATATACTACAAGAATATATATATATTTCTATTTGTAAAAGAAACTGGTAAATATTATAAATGCTTATATGAAGTGCATTAAAAATATCACTTTTATTTGATGTGTTTTCTATAATTTGATATATATATATATATACTGTTGGCTACTCAAACTATAACCCCGAGAAAAAACAGATATCACAACAAAATTTAATTAGCAGAATATAATGATTACTTTATAATGACCTCTAACTCCTCACAGCTACAGCGCTAGTTGTTCACTGTGTAGGCAATTTGTATTAGAGGGAGGAAGAGTAAAATCCGATATCATTCCAAACCATGATACCAGTTAAAGGATAAATGTGGTGATCCAGAACGCAACAGTTCTGCAGTCTCTCACCACAGTATTTTCTGAATCGAACCCGCCCATCTTGTTATTATTTACAATAACAAACTACTAAATTATTTACAATAACTGTCTTCAGTGTTGAAGGGGGTTTCATCAGTAAAGACAGTGTCCTTCCATTCCATTGTTCATCAGACCAATAGCAATACAAACGTGTGTGGATTTGAGACAAGATTAAACGAAGAAAGAGATACCTTGTGGATTATTAGAGGCAAAAGATTTCGTATGGTACGAACAAACAACAAATGTACAAACAGCAATTTATGCGTAAAATCGATTATATATGTTTCATGATGTGGCTAAGTATTCCATCAATACTACGCGTACAATATGCTTGTCACGAGCAGTAATGCAATCAATCCTGTCAGTTCACCGTTTTATTCCACATACGGTGATTGCAGACCCGTTTCATAGTTGTTTAGCTTCGGATAACTGATTTTTCTGAAGGTTAATTAATAATCCTTATATGGCACTTACTCGATTGAACTCAGAGACTTACTGGAATGAAGACCGATATCTCTTAAAAGCATTGTTAAATAGCTTACTCAAAAAGCACAGAAAACGATTACAACACTTAAAATCTGAAAAAAAATCTCTTCTTTATTTTACATGGCGGTTGCAGATGGGGTTGCAGTCACATGTGCATTGCGTACGGGTGCATTTGTAATGATTTGAATATTTCACCGCCCTTTTATCAGTTCATGGTTTGATGGATATGGTTTAGCTTAATGTCTAACCTAGATAGGATAAGAAACAGAACCATATTTCATCTGCCCTAAATGCGTGATCTAAATCCTCCTTGATTTGCATGCTTTCTTCAGGGTGTACTTTGAATGGTCATCTGTGTGTAGTTATTTGATTGTTATTCCACTGCTATACATATAACATTCCCTATTGGCAAAATCTAGTTTTTTCAGATGAATGCTGTTTAAATGTGTGGTAGCTTTTTATGATTGCATTTGTGTTAGATGCTATACCATTGAAGACTACTTTCTGAGGTGTATTATAAAACATTGTAGATAAAAAGCACTCAAAATTAAAGTTTAAAATGAGATTGCATATTTCAGACGATCTCAGTTGTTATGAAACGCGTGTAATCTTATCAGCAGAAAATCCACACAAGTAAAGTTCTGAAAATAAGTCTTTTTTTTGCTTTAAAACAACCCTGGTGCTATATTTTAAAGAAGAATGCCCTGTTACACGCTCTAAAGAATCTCAAGAATTTTTATCAGAAGACCTCACATATGCAGTTTCTTTTACCTGCTTATTCACTGTATACATATATAATGTTGCGTATGGATCTCTAATATATTTCACTATAATAACAATATGGAATGATCTTCACTAAGAAGCAAGCAAGAAGTCTGATTGACCCCATAATACTCCGTATGAAACAATTTATAGCGAAGGGATTGGACTAAGTCGTACACTTATTTCTAATACTTAGTATTAATTTCATATAAAATTATTTTTATTTGAAGATACATAACCTTTTTCTATATCAGTAGAAGTCATTGGTGTGTTTAATATGTATATTTTATTTAAACCTAATAATTCTTTCACTTTAGTAAAATGCTTAGAAAAACACACAAATACAGCAAAACAATTCTCATATTTTAAATTAGCAATCTCTTCTCTCTTTATATTTTACTTGCAGATAGCTCTGCAATTATCCATGATGTGCATATGTGCAGCATTTTTTTGCTTTTTATTTATTTATTTATTTTTCCTTTTCTTATTGCTATCTTTCACCCATCCAGTCCAAGTATTTTTGACCTCCATTGGCTCGGTTGTGACACTCTGCTTTCTCTTAGATGATGAAAGTCAGGCATCATTTGCCACTGGTAGTGGATTGGAAGGACGACCACATTCTACCTCACTAGTTGCTATTGCTTCCGGAATTAAGAAACATGTTTACGTTAATCTCGGAAGTCAAAATCTTTCATCTGGATGCGGAGATGAAAATGCCAGCTCAGACTTGATGTCGTCATTTGAGCGTGGTTTAAAATTAAGAAGCCCTTGGTGATAAGTGAGTATTCCAAACTCTTTAACCTTAAGATACAATATAGGGCATATGTTGTTGTTGCACCATGATCCTTCCTCGACCCGACCAAAGACCTGATCTAGGCTCTACCATTTAGATGGAAGCAACCGAGTGAGAATCTTTGTAATTTAGAAGTAGGGACTTAGCAGAAGACTCCCAAATACTTGACTTGCAATCCCAAAAGGTATCATTTAACTTTTCACTCTTTTAGTTCCCAAAAATATTTAGAATTATATTTAAATTTTTATATATTTCTCCATTGTCATAAAAACCAAATTTTGTTTCCTTAGAAGGTTAAAGTTAGATTACAATATTGTTTTTTATATTTTCTGCTAATTTTGCTGTATGTTTGAAGTGAAGGTGTTATATATTTTTATTGAGAATTCTTAGTTTTTGAGCTATTCTTTTTACCATAATTTTGTCACTTAAAAAACTAAAAATTCTTAAATTTTACTTATTTTGTAACTTATTTACTTTATTTCGTAATTGACAGGTTATATCTGCAAAATACACCTATCATCACATTCAAAAGCACATTCCATCATAATCGCTCTTTTCAGGATATCTTTCCAAGATATGTTATGTTGCTGAATCTTGCGTTCCAATTATTCCCATAAATATTTGATGTGGTTTAAGCCTTACGACTGTGGGGGAGTATGCAACTGATTTTTGAAATTGTTCTCTGCTGACCACCGTAAATCCAAAACTTTAAAGGAAGTATGCAAATGACACGAAATTTACAACATGCATTAGTGGAGGTGAGATATGCTAATGATTAGAATTTCAGTGCAGGCGCACACATCAAGGACGCCTGTTTCTCCACTTTTAATCGCTGTTTAAGGCTTGGGGATTTCAACGATTTTAAGTTAAAAAAATGTATTTTTATAGAGTTTTTTTTTTTTTTTTATAAAAAAAAATATCAATAATGCCTTGTAAAAAATAGCAATAATTTTTTTTTATCAAGAATCCGAGTTCGATAGAGGATAGTCGCCTGCCTAGATCATGGATTACCTTTCAGGAAAATCGGCACTAGTGTTGGACAAAACCAAACAACTGTAATGCTGATATGTGAGCGTGGATGCAGGAAGGTACGACGGGCCGAAGTGTTCCATCGCAACCATCTCAGTCACCACTCCACGTGATGACAGGCAAACTGTGTTTATGGCAGTGATGAATCGCTCAGCCACATCACGAACCATAGCACAGCACATCTAGTATATAACGCATCATCCAGTGTCTG
The DNA here is from genome assembly GCA_026290005.1 of Latrodectus geometricus. NCBI lineage: Eukaryota > Metazoa > Arthropoda > Arachnida > Araneae > Theridiidae > Latrodectus > Latrodectus geometricus. The sequence goes on along the minus strand of JAPDSC010093957.1, from coordinate 572,906 downwards.
CGTGTACCATTCGACGCCGTTTACAGCAGAGTGGTCTGATCGCAAAATGTCCATTGCTTAGTCTACCCTTGACGGAGAACCTCAGACATTTCCATTTCAATTGGTGAAATGAAAGGAGGATGTGGAAAGCTGAATATGTGGAATGAAATAGTCTTTACAGACGAGTCATGCTTTTGTCTGCAACATCACGATGGTCACATTCGAGTTTGAAGACACTGTGGTGGGAGGATGCTAAACAGCTGCGTTATGCACCGCCACACTGGTATTATGTAAAGGGGTGGTGTTGGATATCACTCTTGCACTCATCTAGTACGCGTTTACTTTAAACTGCTAGTGCTACATATCCGAAGTGTTGGCGGCAGTTGTCCTTCCGTACCTTCAAGCCTTGCCCACAGCCATATTTCAACAGGATAATGCGCAAATACAGATAGCATGCATTATACAAGGGTTCTGCGTTATTTGCAGATTGAATTGCTTCCCTGACCTGCTCGCTCTCCGGATCTTTCACCGATAGAAAACATTTGGTCCATAGTTGCTCAACGATTGACCCAGATTATATCCGTAGCTGTCACATCAGATCAACTTTGGCAACAAGTGGAGGCTGCTTGGTCTGCTGTACCCCAAGAACACATTCAAAGTCTCTTAGAATCAATGCCAAGGGGTATGGCAGCGTTGATCTCCAACAATGGCGGCTACTCTGGCTACTGATTTTGGCAACAACCACATTTCATATAAGTCTATAAATTTAATCATTTGATAATTGTTGAGCACGTAACACAAAATAAATTTTGTTGTGATATTTTTATGTCTTTCTTGGTGTTGAATTTTGGGTAGTCAGCAGAGTATGTACTTTTTCATTTTAATGACAAATGTATTTCTATTTAAGAGCATTTATTTTTAAGTTGTTATTAAATAGAATTCTAATTAAGAAAATCGAAAATCTTAATTTCTTTGTTTCACAATTAAGTTATGAAATTGCAGAAAGTTTATATTTTCGCAACGTATTTAATTTGTTGTGACATCTTACACTTTAGTTTTTAAAATAATTTTAAGCAGAACATAATCAATTCCTAATATGCTTATTGTCTTCTTATTTGTTGTTAAGGTTAACGATTTCAGAATATATACCACCATTATTTTTCTTTTACCAATTTCTAATATGGTTGCTATCGCGTTCAGAAAGAGTCAATTAATTTATAAGCATTAAAATTACTAATTATATTCCAGAACAATATGTCAAATGTAAGAAAACACCCGCCAAGCAGTCTGATTGTTAGCGGTTGCTATAGAAACATGGATCGTTCATTTAAAATGAGAGTTAAGGATGCTATGAATTGGCGGCATTTAGCATTGTTCTAAAACCTTAAATACCGTTAATAAATCGTGTTATTCTCAGATTTTAAATACTGAATGTACGTGCGTTTTTTATTGTTATCAGTTACGCATGCTATTGTATTATTGATTTGGTTTTGTAATACATATTTTCTATTTTCTTAAATAAGGTTTCTATTAAAAAACAATTTCACACTTGCAAATTAATTGAAAATTCATGTCTAATATCATAGCACTGAAATTTGGTCATTATGTAAATAATTTAGTTACATAATAATGAAAGATTATATGAATTTTTCTCAAGTTAAATATTTTTATAAATTAAATTTTATTTGCTTTGTTAACCAACTTTTTATATCAAATCAATTTTGAATTTAATTTTTAAAATTTAAGAAATATATACATAATATATAAGGAAATTTTTTAAAAGTAAAATTGCAAAAAAGATCGTGGAAATCGCCATCAAGGCGTTCAGTACCGCAAAATAGGCACTTTCCGTCTCTCCTTGTAATAAATTGTGCAAGTCTTGGCAACAGACAGGCACAGACAAATTGGCGAAAGCTATTCTTATGTTACACAGAGTAAGTACGTCATTCTCGGCTTGGCGTAAAAGAAAATCCCCAAATGTCGTGATACAATGGTACTCATTTTTCCTAATCATTATTCAGTACATAAAGTTTGGCGTAAAAGCTGATTTAATAAAGTGTTGAAAATAATAAGACAGAACCAAGTGAATACAAAAAATGTTAAAATTCTTTTATTTTATCCAATAACAGCATGAGATGTGAGCAAATGAAAATTTGAGTTTTGTTTCGTTTACAGGGATATTTTTTTCATCCAGAAAACTTCACACTCACACACAAATTAAATTTACATCGTATACCACACTGATTGCCACATTCAAACTATAAGAGAGAAGCTTAACATTGCATAGATGTATAAATAGCATGTTTTGTAATCAGTTTCTAAAACAATAAATCTACTGACGGAAAGGAATCACAAATAAATAATAATTAGCTTACATCAAATACAAGGTGCATTAATATTAAATTCAGCAGTAGAAATTTACACTTCAAACATTTCTGAATTCAAAGGTAAACCAATAGTCTTATTCGAAATAAAATTTATTATTCATTTCGTTATATTTTTATGAATAATTTTCATAAAATTTATATAAATGAATCAGAAATGTTAATTTAATAAGAAATGGAGATACTTCAAATATTTTGTATTGCAATTAGATTCACTCTTTTTTATGTATATACTTTAAAACTTTCGAAATTTTTTAAGAACAAAAGTTTTATAATTACGTTTTACTAAGAAAGAGCTATATCATTTAAATTTTTCTTCAGAAACAATATTTTTTTAATGTTTCGCAATCCAATTTAAATTTCAAATCTTCATTTAACTGACTTTTGAATATTTTAAATAGTATCTTCGATTATTCTTTTTAAATTATCAGGAAAGAATGAAAATAAAAGGATGATTTATGAAACGAAATGGAAAAATATTAAATAATTTCTCTAGTAAATAGAATTATTCAAAACATATTACTAATACACTTTCGATATATTTTTAAAAAATCTCTTTTATACTATCTTTATCACTATAAATATTCTTTTCAATTTTTCAAAGAAAATTATTTCTTTTCGAAATTCGAAATACACAATCTAATTTACACTGCAAATAAATTCTTTTGAAAGAATCAAATAAATTTTTTTTTATCATTTTTCTCTTCGTAATTGGCAACAAAAAATAAAAAATGCAACTATAGTTAAAATCAAAACATTGTAACAATCTTTAATCTCAAATATGTATAATTCGGAATCTAATTTATATTATAAAGTTACAAGTATTTCTTTTACATTTTTCATAATTTTATTATGATCTTTTTATTTCTTAAGAGAAAGACAAACAGCACATTTTTCAGAAATAAGTGTAAAATTCTAAAATTTAAAATATATGAAATTAATTATCTATGCATAAGAATTTGTATTTATTTTTTTTAAACGCGCACACATTTTATGTTAATTATATTTATTTTATAATTGAGTAATTATGTTTATTTTATAATTACATATAATTATGTTTTTACTAGTTTTAAAAACAAATTTTATAGCTATATTAAGCCATAGTTTAAATTTTATTCATTGAAATAATTGAAGAAATATCACTTAAATTAGAAAATAAAAAATCACTATTTATATTTATTTAACAGATATTAATTATATTTAAATTTAATTTTTCTGTCAAGGAATTCTATTTTCTGTCAGTTTCCTCAATATAAAGATTCTATTAAACAAATTAATATGTGAAATAGAAGAGTTCCCCTTCACAAGTCTCTCTGTATAGCAATTCGGTTTTTGTTCTCTGCAAAGAACTATTTTTCATAACCAATATTAATCAATAAATTTGTTAGTTAACTCTAGATAATCGCTGAAAAATAAGTTATATTTTAAATGAAGAATATAATTTTCATTAAAACTTAATTGTAAAGTTTTCAAATTATCAATTTTCCAATAAAAAATGTCATGAAATATTGAATTCTAACTAATGGTAAACTATATTTTATGGAAATAAACAATTATGCATCATAAATTGACTGTTTCAACAAAAAAATTAAAATGAAGGTCATAAAAATAATTATGTCCTTATCAATAGTATAAAGTAATTAATGATTTTATAAAACTATACAGGCATTCAAAACATATTTTACATAAACAAAAGAATGAAACAAATAATTTAAGGATATGTAAAAATGTACAGCTATTTTCCTCCTTTTAAACAAAACATGGTTGACTTGGAAACAATCGAGTTTCCAATAAGAATATAATTGAGATGACTAATTGATATTTTACAAACAAATTATCACAATATACAGAACAAGTATCTGGAGAAAAGATTGTGCATTATACCCACAATATAATATCACTTATTAAGCCAATATAACACCAACTTAACGCCAATTCATTAGAGAATGAAAACTAATTAATTTTTTTAGAGTACATTTTTTTTACTTTTTGCTGTTTCAAAAATATGAATAATTGTTTTCATTATAAAGTGTATGTGTTTACGATATATTATTTTTTACAGACTTAATAGATTATAATTTCTTTGAAGGGCAAATGTAATGTTATGCTCTACCTTTTTTATATAGTCTTTTATCTACCTTCAAATGTTCGTTATAGCGGAATATGTTTTTGACATATAATACCACTTTTCTTGGAATATTTACCTATAGATTTTAATTTAAGCGCATTTACAGTAGAATACGATGTAAATACTTTTCGTTTTTTCAGTATAACGAATCATACCTTCTATTTTTTAGTTTTTGTAGTAGACAACATTTACTTTCGATATAATAAATCCTTAACCCTCTTATTTCAAAGTGTTCATTATAGAGGGAGTATAATGCACAATCTCACGGTGAATCATCAGCGATTCATTGCACTGTCTTCCCCAAAGAAAAAGAGTGTTCGAAAAGCATCCTTCTAACCACGGGGAATGAGAAATGATTGCAAAAAATGTACAAACGGGCATTCCAGAAAAGAAATTCCTTTTTGACAGCGCCCTCTACAGACGAAACTTGCAGTTTTTGTTTTCAGGAACGCTTTCATTGATTCTGTATTGCCGACAGTTACTAACTATTCATAGACACACACGCGCGAGTCTCAAAATGATAAGTTGTTAGACTCTAATAAACTGTTTTATTCTTTTTTAGTCTTTATAATTTAGTTAATTATTTTTTCGGATGTTTCCCCTAATTGAGCATTTTTTATTTCATTCGACGGAACAAATTAAACATCATTTCCGCATAAGGAGGAACATCAAAAAAGACAAGTCTTTGGCATAGTTTCTTCTTTGCAGAGTCCTCTGTCTCTTTTTCCATCTTTTATTACTTTATATAGCCATCACAGATGATTTATTATTATTATCATTATTCTGATGAACTGCGTTTTCCTTTATATACAAAGTTTCGTAAATGAGCGTTGGCCTGTTACGGTTGTCGTGAAAACACTCCCGTAAATTATTTTCTGTCCACGCTTAAAGAGGGTTGGGGCTCGAGGGTAGGCCGACCCTTGAGCGGCAGAAGAGAGTTCTTATGCTTGAAATAATTCGGCAATGTCTCTGACTCCATTGTTACAGGGGAGGGTTCCCCTGATATGTAACTTCATTCGGATGTGACAATTGACATTTCTGAAAAGAAAAGAAATGGAAAACATAACTCATTATTGGATTTAGTAATATTACATTAAAAATATATTTATTACATTTCAAGGCATTTGCGTAATCAAAGACTTTCTCAAAAGCGAAGAACTTTTACTGCGAATTTTAATCTCATATTAATAGTTTACGCTACATATTTTCTATTTGAATAATATTTAAATCTAAAAACATGATGGTGAATTAAATTATTTTACAATGTCGTAGAATATTACCAGTTGGTTTGTCTCTTTTAAGAATCATTTCTTGTAAAATGTTTCATTAAAATGTCTAATGTATACACTCGATAATGATAATCTTAATCACGATTTTGGTAATTTATTATAGGTTTGATAAGTATAATATATTTATTTAGGGAGTTATATTTAAATAAGTATATATATACATTATATATATTTATATACATACAATTAAATTTATTAACAAGACAATTGATTATTTTAGTAAATCATATTCATTTTACTATATTTCCAATTTAAAATTAGCATTCTCATGAAAAATGATTTAATTTAGCATTTACAAATAAAATATGTCATTCAGTACATTAATAATTTATATGGTTAATTATATTCTATTTTTTACAGGGTGAAAGTTATTCATATTGAAGACGCAATGCAGTGCTTAATAATTAATAAGAAATTTTCCATATAAAGAATTTTTATTCAGATTTCATAAATATAAAAATGAAAATATTAAATATTATAACCATTAGCAACGAATTACTATTTGCAAATTATAATAGTTAATTATTAAAATTTTTATCCCTTTATATAATGTTAACATTTAAAATAAATAATAATTATAAATATTAACAATATTATATGAATTATACATATTTTACATTAAAGACTTCAAAATAAGAAGTAGGATTAGTGCAATTAGTGGTACTCTTCGTTTCTGTATTGCATTTTTTTAATATAAGTTATAGAATAAACTGATAATAATGTGATATAAATAAGGTTTTTAATATAAAAACGAAAAGAGTTATTTTATATTTACTAAAATAATTTGTCGTTATGGTATTTTAATGAGGTATTAAAATGGGGTTGAAATTATTTTTGAAGTCTATACTTTATTTTATAGAGCAGAGCATAACATTTAGATAAATAGAATGGAGTATATTTTCTGCATATGGTAAGTGCTTTAGGAGAGCAAATAAAACATGAATGTACAAAAAAAAAAAAAAAAAAAAAAAAAAAAAAATCGAATGCAATAAAGATATCTCACTTGTTGTTTATTCTGCCAAGTCTTCATTGCTAATTTATATTTTTCGAATTCATGGCACCAGTCAGAGTACACTTTTCTATACTCCACATCAGTTGGGGCACTACAGGTTTCTATAAATAAGAAAAATGGAATGTTTAAGTTAGTAATAATTAAAATGTAGTAGAAAAGAATAAATTAAATGCAGTTTTCTTACGTAAATGTTGCTGTTGCTCTTTGAATAAAATGTTTTAAGTTAGGGAATATGTAATAATAATTAGAATATCTAAAATCAATGCATTCATCCGTGCTTCTATGCATACTGTTTATTGAATGAATAAGAATGAATCTTAGAAAATTTATAATCGAAGTATTAAACGATATATAATATGGTATATAAAGAGGTATATCTATTCATTTTTTCTAATACATAAATTGTAAATCTAAGAGAAAGGAAATAAAACAGAATGCACGAAATTGTGGAGAAAGATTTGGATTTTAAAATGTACTCTTTTCCATCTGTGTATATTCCATCTGGGAATGTTAGTGGAACCAATATTCGATACTTAATTTATTTTCAAATATCCTGCTAGATTGAATTCTCATTTTAAACTCCAAGCAAGCCACATTGACCAAAAATTCAAGGGTAATAAATATGTGTGCTGAACTGTTTATTTGTTCAAAATATTCTCATAATTCGTTAATTTGAAAGTAAAGAACCTAGAAACCATGATTATGCATTTAAAATCTAATGTTAGTCACTTAAATTGCTATTATTAAATTCAATTGTATCTTTTAACATACAAAACTTATATTAATGATTAAGAATTTTTGTTTATGATCTTAATGGGTGAAAATCTAAGAATTTTAATTTAAGGAAAAATTTCTTTTATTTCAGGAAAATTAATTGAAGATGTAGTAATCAACTTTTAGTATTACAAATTAGTTTAAGTTACATATAACAAAAATAATAAAAATAACAAAAACAGTTATGGACTAAAACCAATTAGTCAATATATTCATTTACAAACATAGCAAGAATTATAATATTCTTGGGCTAATTTAAATTGGAAAGATTGCAATCTGTTGCAAACCTTTCCAATTTAAATTGGCTTCTGAATTTTTTAGGAAGATAGATAGAAATAAGGTAATATGGCCGGAACAGCCAATGACTGTTTCACGTTGAGAAATTTGTAAAAATGACAATTCCGTAAGAAAGCAGCCTTATACAGATTTACAATAAATCCATGAGATATAGATAAAAGGTATTTAAAACTTTTAGAAGGATTTGTCGATAAAGTAAACATGTTTCGATGAATTTCAGAGGGCATGGGAGAGATGTTGTGCTCTCGGAAGTATGGAAGCTGAACAACCAATTAAAATTGAAGATCGATTCTTCGTAACTGATCTTTAAATCATATATCACAATTATATGAAACAGTTCCAAACAAATAGCTGTTGAAAAAATTTTATCTGATTATTCAAAGATTCCGATATCCGTAGAATATCGGTGTATCGATACTGCAAGTGAATCGAAGAGCAAAGACGTGTGAGAACTATGGTTTCAGAGAGTACTGATTAGATTTAGTCTGCAAAAACTATGCGCAAAGGGAAAGGAATTTAATCCTGGATACCCCGAGTTAGTGTCAACTAATCCAGAAGAGCTTGATTAAAGTTGTGTCTCCAACATATAAATTGAATTATGCCTGATAGAGGTAAAAAAACGCAGATAACACTGGATATACCAAGACACACAGTTTACTCCAGAACATGCATTTTATCATGATCCGAGTGGAAATTTCGTTGATACATATGGGATGAAATTCTAGACCCCATTGTGAGATTAGTAACAAGTGATCAATTACTCTTCTACAATACAGCAATAAAAAGCAGTTTAATCAAACTAGTTAATAAACTTTCACACGCTGTTAATAAATAGGTAAAAGTA
>JAPDSC010093957.1:539065-564189 GCA_026290005.1 Latrodectus geometricus | reverse complement strand
TTCACACGCTGTTAATAAATAGGTAAAAGTACAAGGATGAATCTACTGAGAACGCTTGGGATATACTTACTGGTATCAACGGTTATATTATAACTGCAGAGGGTATTGGGACCAAGTTTGCAGTCATAGCGACCGCTGTCCCTCTCCGTAACGGACAAAATAACAAGTCCTTGATCTTGCGTGTAGATGTACTTTTCTCTCCTCTGCTGTACTTCGTACTTGCCCTTTTCGCGGCTGTACCGGAACCACTTGGATGCACCTGGTACCGCCGTCTCCGCTCCGGGTAGGTGTATGTTGCATGCAAGATGGACACTCTGGCCCCAGTATACATGGAGAGGTTTGTTTTTTACACCTATTCATGAAAATTCAAAAAGTTGAACATATACAAAGGCATTGATATGATATGTCAACAGTATGTTAATTTAATGAGACTTCTTGATGAAGTAGATTTTTGATTTATTGTAATTTAAAAGATAATTGTAAATTTAAAAGATGATGTGTATTGATAACATCTTCTTTGTCTATTAAATAAAAATTATAATCAATAAAACTGTGTACTTACTGCTATCACATATACCAGGAGTTGCATTTGTCACATCTTGAAGAAGACTATAAAAGAAATAAATACTGTATTACTACTTATATATAAAAACTGTATCAACAAAAAATTAGTTTCATTCCTTATACGAAATTTAACTGCATTATCCCTTGGCTGCTTCTCATTAAAATTATTGATCAACATAAAATTTCATTTAAATATTTCGATCGCTTATTTATATTTTCTTTGAAAATATAAATAAGCTTCACGATCGAGAATATTTTCTACACTATTTTGAAGTCAACAAACCACCAAAACAAGCCTTACGATTTTAGTGTGTCATACAGAGTTCTAATTGTTGTCAACAGAATTAAAAGAAATAATCTCTAATTCCCTTCCTCATCTCATCTTGTAGTTAGGATTATCAATTCCTTTAATTTGATGAAATATCAAAGAAAATTAATCCGAATAGTAATATTTTACTTAATAACACTGTTACCATTTAAAATTTAATTCAATTTAAAACATACTTTTCGAGTTAAGAAAAAAATTATAGATAAAATTAATATTTTTTCTATTTCATTAACATGAATTTTCTATTTTACTGCATCCCAAAACAAACATAAATTAAAATTACATATCTTGTTCTTCCTGTAAGGAAATTGATTCTTGAAAATAATTGAGCAAATATTTATAAAGGGTGATAGAAAATTTAGTTGATGCATTTCCATGAGATGCTAACTTTAAACACTATTTTTAGTCTAAATTAGCGAAAAAGTTTATACATTTTTAATGCATATTTGCTATTATTTTGCTGTAAATAATCATCACGTTTTGTAACCGCGTGAACTCGAAGATTAAAAATAAAACGAAAAATACATTACTTGACAATATATCATTTTGCTTTTTTAATATATATATATATTATTTATTCAGCTATAAAAATATATACGAAAAATGTGTGAAGGTGTCATTTTAGAATTCCGAAAATTCCGATGTTCAGAGAAAACTAATACTTACCCGGTGACGTAAGGTTTACATTCATTGTGGTCCTTGTCCCAGCCGCAGTATGGGTCCTGTATGCAACGAAGGCAGTTGTCATACCTCCCTTTGCACATAATTACATCGAATTGCCGAATAAAGGAGTCTGAGGAAATGTACAGTGATTTATGCTGCAAGAGAAATAAATAAGCATTAAATAACGAAACACTGAATAGAAGATGTATTTTACTTAGCAGAATTAGGAAAATGCAAGACAATGATTTTGAGCTCTTCAATCCATGTGACAAGTTGGAACAAATTTGTTCTGGTTGAAAAAGAGTACCCAAATTAATTCAATTTCTTAGCAACCAGTTTGATAGAAAATATTTTATTTTACATTATTGTTGAATTTGACAATTATTACCTTCAAATTATTTTTTCAATAACACTTACACTACATCATTTTCTTAAAGCTAATATATTTTAATGAGGATTTATAATGTCGACATTTCTCTAACTACACATAGAACATTAGAATGACGTTATACTTCCTCTCTTAAATATATCGTTCAAGAAGATTAATTAAAATTAAGATAAACGCGCAGAAAGAGAAATGAAGCTATAAGTTTGATAATTTAAAATTCAGTATTTAGCATGGTAACAAAACACTGTTTAATATTTTTGCATTCGGTTACCATATTTTTACAAAAATAAAAAAATATATAAAATAAATAAAAAATGAAACATAATTAAAAAATTTGCTATTGGAATAATAATGAATGTGAGTAGGTGTTTACTTTATGCAAGGTAGTTTTATAACAAGATTAACATAATAATTATAATTTCATATATGACCTTTACAATTTTGTTAAAAATTGCATTTAACTGAAATATTTCCCAGATATTTTATTAAACGTTAATTCTTCACATATTTGTTAATCTAAAATAAATATCGAGAGAAATATTGTCATTTATGTTATTTAGATCAAAACATAATAAAAAATATATCACTTTTCTTTTAATTTAATTTCTCTTTAATTACTTAACATTAATTACCATTCAGATGAAAAAAACATCTCTATAGATAGATTTATGTGCCTATATTTTTTTATATTTCCATACAAATTTATATTCTCTATTACGATATCAGGTTTATTTTAATAGTAAAAAGAATATATTATTCATTTAAATATTTAAAATAAATCAAATAACATACAATCTTTTTTTTTTTTTTATTTTAACAATTTTATCATAAAACATTTTCTTAAAACTTAACTTTTTTTAGTGAATATTTTTTAACAGAAGAAATATTTATTCCTTCAAAACGATTCTTTTACCAAAACAAACCAAAGGTGACCACATCAGCCTTCGATAAAAATATAAGAATTTGACAATAGAACATTAAATTTATAAAATATACTTAAATTACTAGATTCACTTAGTGTGACATGCAATTCTTAATATATTCTATAGGTTTACTTTATTATAAATATAATAAGATTGGAGAAAAACGTACTCGTAGTATTGTGTATTATTGTATTATCAGTACTTTGTGGTATTGTGTTTATGATGTTTGATAATACTGACAGCTACAGTTAAGAAAAAGTAAGCTTAAATTTTTAGTTAGCTTGTTTTCCACCAGAAATGTATCTTTGGTTTATGTACTAACTTTTAATTATAGTGTTTTTTTACACTGATTTTTGAGTATGTGTAGATTTTCATTCAAATTTTTCATATATAAAATCAATAAAAAAGAATATTAATTAAAAATCACATTAAAAATGAAATTAAGAGCATTAAAGATTATTAACCATAAAATTGAAAAAAATGAATAATTGTAATGAAGTAAGAAATTGATTACATAAAATGTTATCAACCAATTATATAAGACAACTTACCTTGCTGGAAATTTCCATGGATCTGATTGGCTCAGGAGTTGTGGCTTCGAATATATCCACAAGGTTGGCATGTTCTTCACCATCTCGATTATACCACTCGACTAATTTGTAAATGATGCCATCATCTAATAAGAAATAAAAATCATGTGTAACGCGAATCTAATTGAACTATAATTATGTGTATGATGAAACACAATCGTACATAATTATATATTTAGCTCTAACCCTTTAGGTTATAAATTCTTACCAATATTTCTTCTGTACAATCATGAAATGTAATTCAATGAAAAGATTTTAAAATTCATTACAATGATTGGATAATCAAAAGGCGGATTCCTCATCGGATGAGATATGGCTTAAGAAGTGAAAAGTTTGATCCAGTTTTGGAATTATTAGAATTTATCAAGAGGAAACTATATTCCTTGATAATTGAGAAATCATAAGCGTAAGCTATTTAATCCTTTATGTTTGAAAAGAATCTTTAATTAAATAAAAAATAGTGAATGGCAACTCATCAGCTTCTACTTTGCAAAGAACCAAAAGTCCTTTTTTAACGAAGATGTAAAAGTTTTATTCTTAGTGACAAAAATTCATGCTAACATCTTTTCCGCGCAATCATGGTACATAATTCAATTAGAACTTTTAAGGATTCAGTGATGTTATTTGACAGACATAAAACAAGTAAGAAATTTTCACTAATACAATTACAATTTATGAATTGGGCGTGCGATTTTGTTCCTGAACTATGGGGTAATTATCTTTGACTATTGGTAGACAAAGGTTTATTATATATTCTTTGCTGTTTTAAGAAAGATGAGGCAAAATTATGGTTTTACAAGGATTAAAGGTAAAGAATCACTCACTGGTGGCAACGTAGAAAACGGTGAAAGGCAATCCGTCAACCTCCAGTTTGTCGACAACCAGCCTGGATAGCTGGATGTCCCGCTTGTAGAAGACTGGCTTTCCGTTGTCGTGAGCCACCGCGCTGTCCATGAGGGGATGTCCCCGGATGAAATTCAGGACAGAGTCCGGCAGAGTCTGTGTGTCGTTGACGCAGAGGCCAGGTCTGGGCTCAGGCACCTTGCTGCTAAGGACGGGCAGCCAGGCGGAGGAGGAAGTTGCTTGTTCCTTGAACTTCCCGTTGAACACCTCTTGGATGGAGTCCAGGCTGAAGGTGCACACAGCCGATCCTGTCAGTCCGTTCCTGTAAAAAGAATTGAAAATTTAAAAAAATGAGTGAAAATTTTAGCACATTTTATATATGCGTGTCTGAATGTATATCACGCGAATACTTGAGAGTAGAATCTATCAGTTTTACAGGCAGTAGTTTCCAGTGAAAAACTTGTACTTTACCTTTTTGTTTTGGGAAAATAATGATAGTTATTATTCTGCAAAAAACAACATTTGCAATATTCATCATTTTACGCCTAATTACTAAATTGGTTACCAAAATTAAGGAAAAATCACAAAAATAGCGATAATTCTCCGAAACTTAGCCAATCTCAATGAAATTTGAATATGTTGGTTAATAAAAGGAGATGAATAATATGACATTATTCAAAATAGTGACGCAGTTGTCGCAACACGATATTTTCTAGGAGCATAAAAATGGATGTCTCTGAGCAAGGCGGCATTTGTCGCTGAGTGTCTGATATTAGATATCTCGTATAGCGATATTGGTATAGCGATATTGTAACAATGGTTTCCAGGTATCATTTGTCTAAACAATTTCGATGGCAAGCTATTGGGAGATTGGAAGCCGGAAAAAATCAGATTGAAGTGGCTAGATAGCTGAATATGAAATGACTTTGCAACATTTTTTAATCAAGGATTGACATCCAGGAGGTTCAGTCAAGGATAGCCACGTGTTACTACGAATGAAATGGTAGATATTTGTCATTATGGACATTAAGGAATAGAATGACTGGCTGAACTCGCATAATCCTTCGTGCAAGCTCCGAAACGTTGGTATCAGTGTGTCGAAGCCTTGGCAAATGTGGCCTTTATGCGAGGCGAACTTGGTCATTTGCGTTTCGCTCACGTCACGCCATAGGCGGGAACGTTTGCAATGTGCATACCAACCTGTCCACTGGACGCGTGATCAATGGAGGGCTATTCTCTTTACAGATGAGTCCAGGTTTAGCCTCGAAAGCGGTAGTAGGCGCATTTTCATTTGGAGAGAATGTAAAACTCGTTTTCATCCATCAAACATCCGTGAAAGATATGGATATGGATCAGGCAATGTCTGTGTTTGGACAGGTATCTTTTTAGGTGGACGCACAGACCTCCATGTCTTATCATGTGGAAATGTTAATGCTCACTACTATAGAGATGACATCCTGGATGCTTATGTTTGCCTTTATGCCGAAGCAAAAGGTAATGTCTTCGTGCTACATATTAATAATTCGATACTACACAGGGTTCGCATCTTAGATGCTTATCTTGGGCAGGGAACGATTGAGCGCATGCTGTGGTCAGTTCTATCACCGGACCTTAACACAATCGAGCATATTTGGGATGCTCTAGGAAGACGTGTAGCTACTTTCAGTTCCCCTTCTAGGACTCTAGCCACGCCTTTCAACTGCTTTGGAAGTTATCAAAATTTCAAAATGAAACAAATTTCGTATATTAAATAAACCTGAAACCAATGCATAATAGAAATTTTAATACATTCGTACAGCAGTTCTAAATTCGTGATCAGAAAAAAATTCGGTGAATACATAGAATAAAAATTTTAGTTATATATCCAACTGATTGTACATTAAGAAAAACTTAGTCTGAACATTGGTGAACATAATTTGAAACAAAACTATAAATTTCAATCATAAAAAAATTAATTAAAAACGTGGTTGGAAACAATGCATTTTTTATTCTGTACAATCAAAAAGCAGCAAGATTGTACAGAATTGTTTTATTGTTATAATATATCTTTCAAACAAAATAAATTTACCTTTTATTTTCATAATCCTATAATGCAACTAATAACATTTAAAAAATAAATAATTGAATAACAATTTACTATTAACATTTTTTATTTATTGTATACTTAGAGACTGTTATTTACAATTATCACTTTTTCTACTACACAAATGAATGTATTATAAAATTAGTAAATTTCATGATTTTTTATTTGCAAATATCTATTTACAATTTCCTTTACTGCAAATGAATTATTTATCTAGAATTAAATAATACATGCATAAACTTCAACAACAAAAAGTTTGAAAAAAATTTAAAGGAGACAAATTTTTAAAAAAAATGAGAAAAACATATTGCAATTAGACTTTTGAAAAACTCGACTTCGAGCAGCGCCACTAGTGGCGGTTAACGAAATCAATCAATACCATTCTGCGACATAAACAGTGTCTTCTCTAACGAGAGTGAATACCCTACTTCTCGCTCCAATTAATTTGTTGATACTTCTGTCTCTTTAGGCAGCAGAGAAAGGGGTGGGGCAAGAAGTGGGGGTGTACGGTAGAAGGTGGAGAGAGAAATCATCACCCTCACAATTTCCGTGTACCACTCTCGCCGAAAAGTAAGATTTTTAATTAAAAGTGAAAACTTCTCTCTTTCTCTCCACCTGAATTATGGATCGGCAAATTCGGACAGAGTAATAATTTATTGCTCTTCTGTCTGGGGTGTGCGAAAGGGGCGGGAAGAGCAAATGGAGGGTGCAGAGCCCGAATACTAATTAATACGCCAACCCCTCAGTCAACCCGAAAGGGACTTGTGGAGGGATTTTAATATTAAATAGTAAATATTTTGACTTTTTCGTGAAGGGAGTAGAGTAGGGGTGAGAGACACACAGCGGAGTGACAATCGGAATCGTTTGAAGTCTTTGTTCTTTTCGAAGTCTAATTCATACTCGGAGTGAGGGCTTTGAGTAACTCTTACCTTTCAAAGCGGTTACAGTTGAGTTATTAGTGAGCCGTGATAAAATAAGTCGAGCAGCTGCAGAAACTTAATTTGATACTTCAATTTGGAATTTGTTCCTTATTTTATTTTTTATTTTTTTTTATTTTTTCTTTTATCTTGTAATACATATATTGAATTAGCATTTTATGTTCCAGAAAAAAAAAGTAAACTACAAAAAGTAATATGATTAATGTGTATGTATATATATAACTACACACGCGAAAGTAAGTCTCAGAGATATTTCATTTAACGCAACTACAAATAACATTTTAAAGAGTTCAGTACATATAATTGTTTTGATTTTTTTTATTAAGTAAACTATTTAAAAATATTTAAAAAAACTGAAAATTTTGTAATGTGTTAATTTCTTAATGTGCGTTATATTTAGAAGTTAGTTCATATTGTATAAACGTTCAATAAAAATTTATAAAATAAAATTACGAAGAAATGTTTAACAATTTCACTAATGTACTTTAAAGAATAAATAAATTTTAAGTTAACTGCTTAACTACACAGTTTATTCATTGAGAAATGAAAAGATATTCATTATATTATTTATTTGCAATATTCATATTGCCTGATTCATTATAATGCAATATCATAAATGTATTAATATTAATCAATACATTAATGGTGAAAAAATTAAATAGATAAACTGTTATGAAATGTTTCACCCTTTTTACTATTTTGAGATGCAGAGCTTGCTGCAAAATAGCGCTCTGGCCTTCGGTTCAACAGTTTGTTGATTCGAATCACACATTGGATATGGTTGTTAGTACCCGTTTGTAATCCACTTTAAACTGTAGATCCCAGTTTAATTTGCCCTTCGAGTTCAAAAAATGACCGTTGATCGACAAGTCCATTTCGACTTGTTTATGTATTTACACATCGATAGTTCTTCAAAACAAATTTTAAGTGTCGATTTGAAAAGTGGGAGAGTGTCTGTAACTCAAATTTTACTTCAAAATGGTTAATTTAATGAGATGCTGTAGGTGAAAAATTTTTTCCAAAGTATTACAAGCATCCACTTTTCAGGTAAAAATTGAATTCACTAATCTCTAAGTCAGAGCTTTAAAAATTCAGTTGCCAAGCAGATAGGAACACAGCTGGATTTTTAAAGATGGAAAAACGCATTATAATTTATTAAGTAATAAGAAAAAGTCTCACTATTAATATTCGATACAAAACAAAATGCAAAAGTGTGGACTGTGAAAGCCACCATTCAATATAAAATTAATATCATAAGTAAAATAATACATCACTCGAATGTCATGATATTTTAGAAAGGGAAAAAAATTCATTAACATAAAAATAAGTTCTTTTAATGGAAAATATGAGCACAAACAAGTATTTTTAATGCACCAAACACAAAGAGGCAATTACATTTGGGACACAACAAGAATGCGCAAACAATTCCCGAAATCCCCTCGCGGAGTCGAATTCTCCCATCTCCAGAGCAATTACGCATTTTTAAACGACGACGACACATTTTTATTTCATGCACCCGGTGCATAGAGACACAACGGGAAGCATTAATATTTTCTCTTGGCTCATAATTAAGGTAAGCTTTCCTCTTTTAATTTAAGGTAACTTTTTTACCCGGCAGCCTGCCCACATACATTTATATAAAATACAATTAACTGAGGCTGCTCGTTAATTGCCGAACTTCATTTGGGTGAAAGGGGAAAAAAAAATTGGAAGCGACCAGTAGCAGTGCTCTTAGCCTTTTTCACTTTGGGGAAAAAGGTAGGGGAAAAAAATCCACGAAAAGTGGTGGCACACATAATTATGGACTTTTCTTTTTCCTTTGTATATTAAGTGATTGGATTTGGAGAGTTACAGTTTTGAGAAACTCCGTAGCTCAAAAAGCTAGGAATTAATCATTGATTTTATAAAGATTTTTTTTTTCATTTCAATTGAGCATGTGGTAATTGTATAAGATGGAAAAATATTTTAAAGTAAAAATGTGTACGTGTTTCTAATAAAAATAAAGAAATCTTCAACAAATATATTAAGTGAAATTTTCTTAATCGCGTTTCAATCATACGTATCATTTAAGAGAAAATATTTTTTATTGCACAAGGTTAATTGATTTATTTGCCGCTTAACGTATTTTTATACATGCGATAGATATCAGATTTAGGTCTCTAATTTAAAATGGATTACGAATTACTACAGATTCTAAATGAAAATCGAACTTATAACTGTTGCATGGAAAACCAGAACACTAACAAACTAACTTATCGGCTATTTTAAGGCTTTCCTAAACAAAGAAAATTTAAAAACTATCTATTTTTATTATCTTTCTGAGAAACATTAAAGGTTTTTTAAGTTGTGAATCATGAAAAGATAAGAGAAAACAAATATCAAATCCAGATTTATAAAAATTATTAGAGTAAAATGTAATCTCCAAAGTTATGTCCAATTTATGGAATCATTTTTATGATATGAGGAAATCACTAAAAGTATCTTGGATATATTTTTCAGAAACCTCAACGCCGCTACAGATCTCTATAAGTCTAACACAGCAAAAAGTAGCAACCATGCAAAAGTCTCAGATTTTTATACGGCAACAGAAACCAAATTTTAAGGGTTGCGATTTTCAAGAAGTTTTGTAAGAGTGCAAGATCTAATGTTTTCATTCAGCTCACTTCTAACAAGAGAGTCCAATTAGCAAGGTGCACAGATTATTAAAGTTCGAGGACAGATCACTAGACGATTTTCTTCTCACTAATGAGTACCGGTTCAGGTCAAACACGTACATACATTAGAACGAATCAAGGGTTATTTATTTTGTTTTCATTAACCCATGTAATTTGATTACAATCCATCCTGCCATTATGAAGATAATTCCCAAAATTTGAAAGTTATCTTTGTTTTAAATATTAATGCGTATACCACTCATAGATAAAGAGTATAAATTCTCTTAACGCTATGGGATTTTAGAATATTCAAAATCCAACTTTTAATTTTTTGGTTATGAAATAAAGCCTTCAACATTTAACTTGCTACGAAAATCTATTTTAAACAATAATGAAAACATTTTTACTCAAACCAAAAAATTTAATAAGTAACAATCAATAATTGATATTTCACTTAAGAATAATCCTTTGGATATAGAAATAGATATGTTTAAAACTGAAATTAATCAGACATAGCAAATAATAAGAAAAAGTGTTTAATGCTTCTGCTTTTGATAAAATCTACGAATCTTATAAAGATGAAACTTGGAACTCAAAAGATCCCTTTGAAGACAAACATCCCTAAAAGTTTATTTTAGAGACAGAAACAAGAACATTTTCATGAACACAATGTGATACATCTTTATATCGGAAACAAACAGTTCCTTTGTCACAAAGAGGAAATGTTTCAAAAGAAAAATCCCCACAACAAAGGAATAGAAAAATACTTCAGCACGGAATCGCAAATACTCCAGAGATGGATTTCTAGTTTTGGGAAAAGTGGGGAAACTGGTGACATCGCTCATTAATTATCATTTGGTGGGAGTGTCATCGGCAGGGAAAAATCTTTTCTCCGATTCCCTTATTTCGGAAGGAAGAAAATGATCGTAGGGATCTATTTTCCCCGCATTGTTTTATCCTACAAGTCACAAAAGCCGCGGAAGTTTTCCAAAATGAATCGTATTTGAACAAGAAATTAAACATAACGAGCTTTCTAGTTCCATGTTTCGAAATCGACTTTTGAGAGACGTTGATCTGAAAATGGCGGGTTTGGCGATAAATTGGCGATTCTTTGGAACTAGAAAAGTTTCTGACAGAAAGAATTTTTCAAAATTAGATCGTAAACAATTTACAAATAAACTTTAAACTCTTCGATAAAAATACTAAATTATTTTTTACAGTTTTGTTTCAAATTTAAAATTTAGATAAATATCATCTTTAAATTAAATTCATCGCAAATATTTATAAATTAAGGATAATTTTAGTACTTTATATATTTTAAATTTTATAAAGAAAAATATTTGAAGCATTCGTTTGAAGAGAGCAAGAATTAAATAAGATTATTTGTTATAAACTCTGGAAACTAAAACAATAATAATTTTTTCTTATTCATTATGATATTTTTCAGTTATAAATGTTCGCAAAAAATCATTCCGAATTAGAGTTTTGTAAATATAGAAATTCAATGTTGTATTTCTTTAAATATTGCAGTTGGTTTTCATCTATAACACTACTTTTTCCTTACGAGACTAATTCTGTTTTTCTTTTGACTAAAATTGGATTCAGAAGCAAAAAATTTATTTAGGAGGGGAGAGTCGAACCTGTGAACTGTTAAATTAAAGACCAGAGATCACGGACTATATATTTATTAACTCAGCAAAGTCATTGTATTAGTCCTCTCAATTCAGATGCTTTAATTACAACTTTTTCATATTAATAGAAAAATGTATAAAATAAAATTTCCATTTTTTTTTCTATCAGCCGAACTTTCGTCCTAAAGGGAATGAGATGAAACTTATAACATTATGCTGCTTTTCTCGAATTTAACCTAGACTATATTTTATTTCAAATTTTTGAAACTAGCACACTAATGTATGATATAGGTAATTCTACTGATTTAGCAAATATCAAATCCTCGGACCATTAAAAATTTTAGAATATTTATGTACACTTTATAAGCATTTTCTGAATGTTATTTTTAAGTTTACCCCGTCACTCAATTTAAAATTAATTCGAGGTACAGAATATACAGGGTGGCACAGAGAAACTGGAAATTTTGAAATAACCATAATAAACCAACGAATATTCTACAAAACATTTTAATGTTGAAAATGTGTCAGTCAAGAGTGGAAAAATACATTTCAAAAATCACTTTTTAAAAATCACATCTGTTAAGTGTTGTCCATTGCGCCTAACACATTCGTTCAATCGATTTTGAAGACTTAAGCATTGTGCGACGCAATGTGTACTCCGGGATGTTGGCGATGTGTTCTTCGATCTGAGTCTTGAGGTCAATAAGATTTCTTGGCCTAGTCTGGTACACAACGCTCTTTAGATGTCCCCTTAGAAAGAAGTCGCATACTGAGAGGTCTGGAGACCGAGGAGGCCAAGTGACGTTAGCGTTCCTTGAAATTATGCGCTCCCCAAACAAACGTCTCAATGCAGCCATTGACAGATTGGCAGTGTGTGAGGTGGCTCCATCCTGTTGAAACCAGGTTTGCTGAATTTCAATATCTGGAAAAGCATGAAGCCGTGGAGCAAAAAATGTCTCCAGCATATGAACGTAACGTTGAGAAGTGACCGTTACAGTGGAACCATTTTCATCCTCAAAAAAGTACGGTCCAATCACCCCACGACCAGACACTGCACACCATACAGTAACTTTGGGGCTGTGTAACGGACGTTGGTGGAGTTCCGCGGGATTTTGTTTGAGCCCAGTAACGCATGTTCTGCTTATTGACATGTCCATTTAAATGAAAGTGGGCCTCATCAGACATCCAAAGATTTTCAAGGAAGTTTGCGTCGTCATTGATTTTAGTCAGTAGCTGTTGACAAAAAGCTAAGCGTAACTCACCGTCATTGGGTTTTAGAGCTTGAACAATCTGAAGCTTGTAAGGATGAAAGTGCAGGCTGTGCAATATTCTTTGCACGCTCCGACGATTAAGTTGTAATGATGAGGCAATTTTTCGTACAGAACGACTCGGTTTCCTTTCCACTGCGACTCGCACTGCATCAACGTTTTCTGGGGTTCGAACACTCACTACACGCCCAGGAGGTTTCTTCTTTAAGGCCGAACCAGTCTCTTCAAAATTCCGAACCCATGTTAATATTGCATGTGAAGAAGGAACTCGGCCGCGGGGAGGAATATCATAATGGCGCCGGAACTGTCGTTGTGTAGCTGTTGCACTGTCGCCATTTTTGTAGTACGCTTTCACGGCGAATGCACGTTCCACTCCTCTCCACTGATCCATCTCAACTGAATGTCCATTACTACTTGACGTCATGACACCTGCCTCCCACTCCTACGAGACTTACAGGTGTACCAACGGCAACTTCAAAATTTCCCGTTTCTCTGCGCCACCCTGTATCTTAACTAAACTTTTTAAATCTCGTTTTAATTTGTAATAACTGACTGCTGTAGAAAATTCTAATTTCGAAACTACATAATGTTAACAGATGTAAGGAAAAAAATATTTTAATAAAAAAATAAATTGAATAAAGTATTATTTAAGATCATTGTATATTAGCCTTATCATGCAATGTAAAATTGAATCCCCACCACCATTATTGTACCATTAATTTTAACATGAATGGAAAGGAAGTAACTGAAATAAAATGGGATTCCCACCGAAAGTTGTGAACACTATTTTTAGATTATATATAAAATTTTAGATATTTTTAAATTCCACCCATATGATTTCATTGATTTTTAAATTTCATGCATTAGTAAATAAGTGGATTTAGAAACATCAATGTTTCAAATTGGAAAATTTTGAAAAAGAAGTATTTAAAAATAGAAAGTGTTAGAAATAATCATATTCCCAAACAATTGCACTGAAAGTGACAGAGGTTAGCTTTCAGCTCATCTAAATTACATATTAATTCATAAATTTTATATTTGGATAAAAATAATTAAAAAAATTCAATAGTTGTGAGATTTGAAAAAATATTAATGTAGAATTAATTTCACAAGATGAAAAAAATGAATATTTAATGAATGTTCACACACACACACACATGATACTAACATTTATGAAATTTTAACAGTACTTTATGCGATTCTATAACAAAAAAGTTATTTCCATTCTTAATGACCCAAAAGAATACGACTTACAGAAAGTGCAGTCTATTGTTATTCCTCGAAGTAATCATCATCAGAATATGTCAACGTGTCTCCATTTGTGCATCTCCTTGCGGTAAAACTCTGATTGAGGCTTCATTGGTGAAGGATTTTTCACGAACATGATTGTCCAGTGGATGGAAGTGGTGGTAATCTTATGATGCAAGGTCAGATGTAAAAGAAGGGTGGCACAAAGTCACTGCATGGTATTCCTGGACACACTTGAGACATGCGACCTCGTGTTATCGGCCAAGAACAGTACACCCTTGGGATTAACCAGTGTTGGTTCCTTCTGTGGCAATGCCTGTTGCACAAGTTCCAATTGCTACGAGTATAGGTCCACAATGACGAGTATAGGCTCCATTGGTAGTAGCTCATAGAGAACCACTTGACGACTAGTTCAAAAGACACAAAGCATAATTTTGGTGAGTGCAGAGGGACAAATCTCCCTACCTGAATTTGAGAAACCAAAGCATTGCATTGCGTTCATTTGCAGCACTATCCCCAAACACTTAACAGGTTCGGTGACATGATGTAGCCAGAAGCTGATAAGCATACTTTGAAGTAGTAAAGGAACAACACCAAACAACTTCCTTCGACAAGTGCATTTCTCTTTGCCACTGTACGAGTTACAATTGACGAATGTGTGCGGTGGACCAGCTTTTATAACGACTGATATTGCTACTTTAGACTGACCAGTGTCTCAACACGTCATGCCTTAATTCCCATACTAATTATCACACCATTTAATGGAAACTTGAATAGACAAGAGTTGAATGGCAAGAGTTTTTTTTGTTTACCTTGTAAAAAATATAGATTGGTTGAAACTTTTAGAATAAATAATGGAGTATATACTTACATAGATGTAGTAAAGACAGCATAGAATTTCTGATCGTCATCTGGATGCTTATATATGTCTTCTGCAAAGAAAAGGACATTGTGTTAATTATCAAAATTAAATGCAAAACATTTTTATAATTTATATACAATGCAAATATCATTAATTGTTATTTTTATCGCTGCAATTATTACAAATAATTGTGAGGCAGCACGACATTTTTAAATGAATAAAAATTCAGCACAAAATAAATGACGCAACAGTTATTAAAATTTAATTATATGACTGAAAAAATATGATTAGGATTCTAGTGGTTGTTTCCGTTTTCAGTGTGTTCAGATATTTGTATGCAACTAAACTAAGGTACGAAGTAACATACGCAGTTGAAACTGTTATTCTCTCTCTGATATATATATGCTGCTTATAATTAAAACTCCTTTTGTTATATATCTATATATATAATGATTCCTGTTACAAATTTATGTTTCACTATCAATAAATCAAAAATATTTTTAGGTAACTTTTAACTAGGTAAGCACAATTTACGTAAGGAATTTTAAATACCTTATGTCATTAGAAATTTCACAACGCAGTTAAAAACTCCTCTTCAACTATGAGATAATGATTATATTATTTGAAAAAAAAATCTAAAATTTTCATCTCAAAGCATATTATTTAAAAAAAAATAGAATAAAAAATATAAGTGCGAATAAAAATTTAAATAAAAAGATTGTTGAGTTGTTTGCTATTTTTTTAAGCCAATTTATTGAAAAGTTTCCATTCATAGGTTTGAGGGTTCGATTCTAACTTTTTCGGTAGAAATATTTGTAAAGACATTGAGATTTCTTTCAATCTTAATTTACAGCCAAATAACTCTTTTGGCATAAATTGTAACCGTAGAGTGACCAACAAGACCAAATAATTGGTATAACTTGTACATAGTTTTGAAATTCCAAGCAATATAATCGCAAATAATTGCTTTAAATGAAAGAAGAAAAAGAGTAAAATAGATTACATTGGCATTGACCTGATTCAAATATATCAACCTTAATGGCGGACTGCTTCGAAAGAAATTTTGTCAACCGCGTAATTTCAACGCACAGAGCGGAAAATAGTCTTGCATCGCAAATCACTTTGAAAAAAAAAATATCATATCGATATATTTTTAATCCTTTGAAAAGGAATGGAATGTTCGAACGTTTCTCTCATCCTCCGAGAAAAATGACTTCCAATAGAAACAAATCTAGAGAGTGTATAAAAACCTTTTGACCGGAGAAAAAGTATCAACTCGCGTCATTAGGCAATATCTCCGCTCTAGTTTCCAAGGATTCCGTCAGATGGCGCAAGAGTATGTTAGTAACCTGGCATCTCCCGCTTTTATTTTCCGCCATTTATTTGTATCGGAAAGTTTTTTTTTTTTTTATCCCCAGCATTCTTCGATTTGGATTCTAACCAAGATAAGAAATAAAAAAAAATAAAATAATAATAGCTGGAACTTATTACTCTCAATTCGAGCAAAAACAACAAGGAATCAGTTGAATTCAGAGAACTTAATAATTTAAAAAAATAATAAGAAAAAAATATAAAAGATTAAGAAATGGGAAACAAGGGATTAAATTTCAATAAATATATTTCGTAAATTTTCAGTAATATTTCAATTCCTTCTTTGTGAATGGGCCAGATTTATTTTACTTAATGATTAATATCTCAAATATTGGGATATTTAAGGACTAAGCAAATTTGCAATATTTTGTAGGAAGATGACGGAATCGAACTTCTAATCGAAAATAATATATATAAACATAAAAAGTATAAACCACTCGCGATTAATCGAATTAGCTATATTATATATTTAGACACTTAATTAATACACGGTAAAAAAGGTTAGGTTATATTGCGGTATGTTTTTGGTTATCAATCTCAGGTAATTAAAGTCACTAAATGTAGTCAATCACCTCGCGGTTTTGAAGCACTATCTAGCTACAAACTAGGCGTTTGAGATGGCGCCAATTCCTGCCATGTCCTACCAATAAAGAAGCGTTGGAACCTTAAGAATTTTTAACGCACACAAGTCTTCTCAGCATGAAGGTCTTCAGAAGGATCCAGAATCGAACTTATCACATATAGACACGTGAACTTTTTGCTTACTAACTACCATGGCTCTTGTGATAACGAAACATAAATGATTTTTCCTGGTTTTACTTAATTTTCTTAATTTCCTGTTTTAACAGCCATCTTGTACTTTACAGTACAAGATGGTTGTTAAATTTTTTGGAACTTTAATTGCTTATAGTTACAGAAAAAGTACCGAAAATTGCAACTTGCATTAAATCTGACAAGGGACGAGATTGGGAAAGATTTCAACATACATATTTTATGTTCAAAACTGCAGAATTTGAAATATATTAAATAAATCTACCATTTTTATTTAATTTACACAACAAAGCAAACGCCGTTAATTTTATTATTAAGAAAACGATTTTATCGAGAAAAATTGTATCATTTGTTGTACTAATGAAAGATAAATTTTTATGAAGAATATGTAAGCAAAATTTAACGAGCTTGCACTTAGAAATTTATTTTTGGAATAAAATAATTGAGCTTAAGCATCAAGAAAACTTATTTTGGATTTTGTGGAATTAAGCAAGTTTAGTTTATCGCATTAAAATTTTCTTTTCCATTTAAAAGGCTTAAATCCATCTAGAACAATCTTATTTAAAGCTCATCTGGATTCTCTGATCAACTTTTGATCATGATTAAAACTAAGTTTCTTAAAACTAACTTGATCAAACAGTTGAATTTCTCTACTGTACACAAAAAGTACATCACATTCTACTATTTTTTTTTTTTTCACTTCTCTCTTTCGCAGTCTTACATTTAATAATCCTTCATCCTACTTCTCCTTTTCAAACTCTTCAAGTCTTCAATTTATTATCATCTTCATTATGTACTCATTCTAATACATTATTCATATCATTAAAAGGTTTTATTCAATTTCGAACATTTTTTTTAGCTGTGACAGTACAACCGTAGCAAGCAACGCACATGTATATTTTTTTTTTATCCCTCCTCGTTCTTTTATTGCAAGGGCTTCATTAAATTACAGGTAAAACAGTCTTAATCCAAAGACTCGAATGCTCACGGAGAAGGGAAGAAAGGGGGGCAGAGTTGAGATTGGGGGTGGTGGAGGCTGGAGTTGAGAAGTTTCCTCATCTCGCTCTCTTTCTGCCGAAATGCCTCGTTTCATTAAGTTCGCATTTTTGTGAGCGGAAGCTTTATCTGCGAAGGAAAATAAGAAAAAAAAATAATTCCAAGAAAAAGACAGAGCGAAATATTTTATTGAATTACTCGTTATATATTGGTGAGCATTAATTATGATCTCCTTCTCTTTTTGCGATAATTTGATTTATACAAATGGGGAGTGGAGTAACGTTCATTGCAGAAGCAGGGAAAAAAATTAAAAACTTTTCGTTTGCAATAGATATCTCTTATTGTCGTCTGCCTTCATTCGAGGAATTTTATTTTTGGCCAGAATTAAGGAAATCCTTGCGTTTGTTGTGATAAAAAAGTTAATTAATTTTCAAGGTGCTGTTATTATTTTTAATTATTTGCTATCTCATTTAAAAATACGCATAGTTACATTGTTATAAGAAATTAATACTTTAAATTGAAGTGACATGACAAAATTATCAATACATTTTAATTGAAATCCATAAAATCATTTTTAATGAAATGTTTGCGTCATAAAAAACCAGCTTTGTTTTAAACACGATGTAAAATGAAGAGATTAAAAACAAAAATGTTAAAAAAATGAAAAATTTTGACTCCTTTTTACTACAGAATTTTCTAAAAATTCTTACTAATTAGATTTTCGAGTTTATTATTATTTGAAATTTTTTCTTTTAGTTAAAAGTTTTCTTGTTTAGATATTCCACTCAAATGAACTCAAAAAGGCTAAGAAACTTCCAGTTCGATTTCTCAACTGAAATTTCATTTTATTTATTCATTTTTTGCTAAATTCATCTCTCAATATTATTCTATGTTTTTATGTAAAAATTTTGAATAGAAAATTTTTAATTGATACAATATTTTCTTATAATAACAAAAATATTTAAAAGTGAATTTTTTTAACAATCAACAAAAATACAGTTGTCATTTATAATGCTTTCATTTAGGCACTGAGATCGAGTGTTGGCTTAGAGTTAGAGCATTAACTTTAAAAACATTTGCACTAAATGTACACTTTTGGCATAGTTTCTATTTTTACCTCGAGATGTCTTATTCATTCTTTCTTTGGAAGAGGGTTATTTTACTTCAAAGATAAAGGTATTATATTTCTTGAGTCCTCTTAGAATTACAAGTTATAAATTCTTCAAAATTTGTAAAATCTAGACTAAATAAGTTGAGATTAGAATAAGAAAAAGTCAAACATCGATCATTAATATTGTAAAAACCCAACTCGTGGCTTTAAATAAAATTAGTTAAAACATGTTTGTCTTTTAAGCAGTTATTGATTGGTTTGTCAATCTACAATCACCTTCTGGAAACCAATTGGTCAAGTGGAAAATAACTAATTTTTTCTGTAGCATTAAGTGTAGTTGAAATTGTTTACTCGAGCTTTCAGTTTGTTAGTCCGTTCGATTTTAACTTTAACAGGGGAAGTTTGTAATCCACACTTTATAAACTGCAGATCTCGCCTGATAAAACGTGATTAAAGCGGTACAAACTAATAACAGAAACTGGATTGTGACATTATTTAACATTATGATTATTTAACATTGTGACATTATTTTCAGGAATAAAAGCTCATAAAAACGAAATGACCTATTTCTATAAGAGAATTTTATATTTTGTTAAAGAAATAATCAGTTAAAAAGTTCAATTAAACTAAATGTGCACCTAAATTAATTTATGTGCAGTATGAAATAATGGAATGGTTAAAAATAGATGAATAACGCAACATAAATATATAACCTTTTTAAAGCGGCAAATTTAAAACTAACTCCGTACTAACCAATTTAATTCTACCTTTGAAGTGGGAATCTTCATTATCATCACTGGGCGCCACAAAACTCGTTTACAATTTTAATGAAGAAAGAGACGAAGTTAGTTAAGATAATCTAGTTAACCATCTTCTTTTTACGAGGAAAAATGAAATGCTAGTTTCTCCTCATTTACCACATCTTTAATTAAGCAAGAAAAAAAAATTTAAAAAAAATGCTGGGAATCGTACCCAAAACGAGTTGCTCCAAGGCATTAGTTTTTGTCGTGGTTATTGCCACCAAACCAACATTAATTATGCCACATTAAAAAAATAAGGAATTCCGCCTGAAGTGATGTAGAAATAAAACATTAGAAAGCATACAACTACGGAAGTGGAGTGGAAAAAAAAATTAACAGCACTATAAGAATTAATATTCATGTAAAATACTTACGAATTTCATTGAAGTAAAAGGGGAACTCGCCAGGTATGGAACAGTTGAGGCGGGCTTTTAAAAAGGATGCCCAGTTCTTGCTGAGAATATTTTTTCCACCGGTATCTTTCTGTAAGGAAAAAAAAAAAATTAGAATTTCTGTAGGAGTGAGTTGTTTTCTTAAGCATAACAGTCATGTTAATAAGAGTTTTTAAAGAAGTTGTTTTAATGCTAATGACTTTAAGTAAATGAGTATGGTAAATTTAAAAGGCAAAAATGAAAGCAAGCTTTCAATTTTATTCGTAGAATTAACATATTGGATTCATTTACTTTAAATAGAATGATTTGCCCATGCTACATATATTTTGACAAGTCCTAGGCATAAATATTAATAAAAATATTTATTCAAATTAAAGTCTGCTATGTTTTAAATCTTTAAGCATTTAATAAGTTTTAAATCGTTTCTTTCATTTTCTAGTTAATTTATATTTTATTAACTCAACGTTTCTTTTTTATGCAAACGAGTGCTACTTCCACTAGGTGAAGTACTTCAAAAAGAATTTAAAATCATTATTTAATTTAAGTAAAATATATTAACTTCCTTCTTTGTGCCTGTTTCTCTGCTTTAATCATGACAATATTTTACGGAATCAGACATTGAACTTTGTTACTTTTAATACACCATAACGATAATCTTTCAGGGCACAGTAGCACCAGTATTTTTCATCAGTAAAAATGAAGAAATAATAATCTTTTTAGACATTGCCGTTTGGTCGATCCGAATAAGTTGAAACATTAAAAGTATTTTTGCTAAAAATTTAGCAAATATAATAAGCCAAATATTTTGTAAGGGTTTAAAAAATGCATCACATTCTTTAGAATTGAAATATACTGTTATGAATCTCTAGGAAAATAAACTGTTATGAATCTATTATATATATTTTGATTATCAATAAATTACCACTGGCTTATTTTGACAATATAGAATGCCAATAAAATATTTTGGATTCATTTTATGCATTGAGTATATCAATAAATTACGATAATTCTTTGTTTGAGTTTGAAATATCAATAAATTTCTATGGATCCATTTTATGTTTCCGGAATATTCATTAAGTATCATGGATCCTTTACTTATATTTGGAATATCAATAAATTACCATGAGTCCTCTGTCAGTATATGGAATATCAATAAATTACTGTGGATGCATTTTATGCACTTAGAATATCAATAAATTACCATGAATTGTTCATGCAGATTCGGAGTGTCAGTAAATTTCTGTGGATGCATTTTATGCATTTGGAATGTTAGTCAATTGCCATGGATCCCTTACATATATTTGGAATATCAATAAATTACAATAGATTTTTAATATTATTTTGAATATCTGAATTTCCATAGATTTCCTTACATTATTTTATATAATTGATTGACAGCAATTATTTCCAGTAAGCGGTACTATTTAAGTATTTCACGCAGTGTGATCATATTTTAATCACTAACGAACGAAAGCGTTTATTAAAAGCCAATGTGCGTTTTAAAAATTCTCCCTTTCATTGTACTTTTTATTTAATAAACTGGTAGTCATGGCTATCAAAAATAAATCAGTCACTAGTTGAAGAGAGGGGGAAAAAAAAAAAAGGAAATTAACCTAAAAGCAAAGTCTGATCAATCTACACACCCTCTGTAGAGGGGTCAAATATCCATTTAAAGAACGTAGAATTTTTTTTTTCGTTATTGCCCAATAATGTAATGAGTTTCCTTTGGTCCCATCCCTTAAGTGACTAAAATAATCGCTGCTCCTCTTTTCCGGAAAAAAGGAAATCTGCTTTAACATTAGCGGAACTCCTGGAAGTATAAGGATTGAAGTAATTTGAAGAAGTCGGTACTTCTAGAGTGTGCAAACTAAATTATATATGCATTAAAGATTAAAAAATCTATCTCATCGGCAAGTTTTTTTTTATTTTTTTGAAAAAATTTTTTTTTCAGGAAGCTTCCCACACAATTTACAAGCCTTGAAAAGGAGCGATAAAATATCTATAGTATTTTCCTCTAATAGATTGAATTTAAAATTAAGGAAAAAATATTTGGCTCAATCGCTTTTATTAATGGCGCCTTGGCGAAAACAACATAGTGGTTTAGGGATAGAAAAAGTTTCATTTGCAATTTTTTTTACTCCCTAGTGTGAGAGCTTTACTAGTATTTTATTTTTTTAATTTTCCTTAATCGTGATGCATGGCTTTCCATGGGTAACTTATAATGAGAAAATCTCGGCTTTTTTATTCAACAAAGAAGAGCCTATTAAGCTTTTGTTATTTCTGAAAATAGTTTTAAAATTCTATATGCTTGTAAAATTTTCAGATATACTTGGAGATTAGTTTTTCTAAAATAATATGGATTCCTTTATAAATTATTTGCTTGCTGTACAGCGTAATGGTATAGAATATCATCAATAACTCAAGCGCGTCAAATTTTAAAAATTAATCACCAGAAAATTCTCAAGATTATTCTGAATTTCATTTTTAAGAGGTAATTCAGTCAAGAATATATTTCACTTTTTTTATGTTAAATAAAAATAAGGTCATTCATTCAATATTTAAACAAGAAAAGCATATGGCTTTTTTCTCCTAGGAACATGTTTTCTTTCTATTTTTTTTTCAAATATATTAATTCTAGTTCTTTGTGTTATAAGATAGTAATATATAGATAGCTATAAAGAATTAAGAAAACAAAATTGCAGATTTAAAGTTTCTTATAATTTAATAACTGAAAAACTAATTTAAAAAAAAACTTTTAACGATCATAAAGTTGAATGAATTACACTATTCAATGCAGTACAATACTTATACATTATATTAATTACACTGACGTAGCTTAATGATTCTGAATTACTCTCTCTTAAATGCATATAAATTAACATTCCTTAATAAATTAAAAGTACTACAAAATTTATTACTGTGCAACATTTATAATTTAATGAGTTTCTCAATTCATAGGAATGTAGCATTTATAAATACAAAGAATTACGCAATGTAATAAAGTTTATAAATCTTCAATTACAATGTGATATAATATACCATATTAAATAAATTGTTCGATGTGATGGGGCACAATTGAAGGAATTACAAAGTCTATCAGATTAATATTCACATTGAATAAATCAGTCAATCCTTTGGAGAAATTATTTCTTATAAATTAAATGTGTGTATTACTGAGCACAATGTAAAATATAGATCACAAATTGGATAAATTATGTGATGCAATGTTGTGAAACGATAATATATTTTATTACTAATGCAACTTCGCTAAACGACAATCATTTGAATGAATTACACATTGTATTGAAGTACAATATTATAAATTGAAGTAATTATTGGAGGAATTACTTAATGCAATAAAGTATATAAAGATAATAAATTAATTGAATTACATGTGGTAATAAAATGTGAAGTTTGTAAATTGAACAATTTACAAAATTTATTACAATGGGTTATTTATAAATTGAAAGAACCATTCAATTCTTTGGAACGTAACATTTATAAATTGAAAGAATTGTGTAATGCTTAGCTTATAAGTCACAAACAGAATGACTTAGGCTATAAATTATAGATATGCTAAAATAATGAGTTACGTGATGCAATATATTATAATAATTCTAAATTGAATGAATTACGCATTGTAATACAGCGTAACATTGGTAAAACATTCCTTATATTACGGCATTTATAAATTGAGTGAATTAACAAATTCTTAACATTAATGTGTTACATAATATAAAGCAGATTATAGATCGTAAATTTAATGAACCACCCAACGCAATGCACCCAATACAATGTAGTCGCACAACGTAACTCATTTAATTTATCATCGTTATTCTACTGCCTCTTGCGTAATTCACTAAATGTGAAATATATCGAAATTAAATTAATATACAGAATAACAATGAATATGCAACATCATAAATTAATGAATTTCAAAACTTGTTACAGAATAACATGCATAATAATATAAATAACACGACTCAATGGTATGCTACGTTGCGTTAATATAATTAAAAGAATTATGCGCAATGCGATACAGTGTGTATCTATCTAAAAGGCCCCCATTTTAATTAAAACAAAATGCAAAATTATACAAAAAACATAAAGCAGTTGAAATTTTATATACATCATTTGTAACTTAGCAAACTTTATTATTACTAATATTGGCTTTTGATCAGTTTGATTGCTCACATGTCTATCCTTTTGCATTCACTTCACTTTATTTCATGTGTGTACGTAAGAGGATTAATGTCTGGCTTATAAAACAACTTATCGCCAATTCCCTTATTCTTCAAAATAAAACATCAGTAGTGTTTTAAATTTGTTTATCAATGCATCTAGGTGATCTTCTGCCTGTTATCTCTTTTTATAAAAATGTAATGTACATTGAAAAAAAAAAATTTTTTTTTTTTGATCTTATCACTGTTTTGAAATTTGGTAATCAAAAATTTCTCCAAGCAGAATTTTCAATTTCCATTTTCTTCTTTATTGTTAACAGATAGTTGTTTGTCATGGGTTAAAAGGGACTTTAACTCTTAATAAATAATTTGTTCTAAATTTCCATTTTCCCATTAAAACACAATCATAGCATTTTTTTTTAAGTTTTCACAGATTTTTTTAAAAAATTCAACTTGGATTCGACAAAACTAAGTGTTAAATTCACTTTTAATTATTTACATGATTAAAATATATTACTC
>JAPDSC010093957.1:496161-534065 GCA_026290005.1 Latrodectus geometricus | reverse complement strand
ATATATATATATATATATATATATATATATATATATATATATGAATTACATGTTTATAGTTAACAACTATCCATGTAATATATGATTCATATTTTAGTATTAAATATTTTCATTGCTAAAATCTAATTACATTTTCAAACAAGAATATTTGTTAATAACATATATACTTTAATTTTTAGTAATCTAGTGATTATAAATATAAAAATTCTTCTGATATTTTTAGACAGTTATTTAAAAGTTTAGCCATAAAAACAAATAAACCAGATATAGAAAATATCATAAAGCGGCAACCAGGTAATCAGAGTCCTCATAATTAGAGTAACATTTTTATATTATAGTTTAAAATGCAAATATTACCAATATATGTTTAATTATATATATATAACTTTATAGTTAAATCAAATTGCATCTAATAAAATACTTTTTAATACTATGTGTTATAAGAAAAATAAGTAAGTGTATTTTATAAGAAATACAGTATGTTCTCCCTAAAGTTTTCCAGTATTTAAAGTTTTACAAAAATAAACAATCGAACTAAGTAAATCAGATATAGTGTAAATATAGATGTTAAAAAAAGTTTTCAGTTGTAATTAATAAATTGGTTACAATTAATTATTAGTTAGAGCTCATCTTTTAAATAATATATATTGTTGATAAATTACAGTTATAATTTTGTTTTTAAGTATGAAATAAATTACGAAACTACCTAATATTTGAGTGGAATTTCACAGAAAAGACTTCTATTATTACCACTTAAGCTAACAGAATCATTAACAACATAAATCATTATAAAACTAATATAATAACACTTCTTAATTATTATTTGTAATTTATTATACTATACTATATAACATACTTTATTACTTCCTTAATTTTAAATTGCATCTGTAATCTTACATAATAAAAGCAAGCGTAATGTGTCCGTCTGCCTGTCTGTCCATTTGTCTGACCGAGCTCTCCAGCCAAATCTATCGCACGCAGGGACCTGGAATTTTTTACACGGAAGCACAAAGGGGCTGGCCACCAGACCTCGAAGCCCGATTTTCGATTTTTGAATTAGAAAAATTTTTAAAAAATTATTTATAAAACTTCTTCTCGAGATCGCTGCTCGCCGATAGCTGATTCCGGGGTTGTACCAGCTCCTTTTGAGAAGCAATTCTGGCGACCATCTTTTGGAAAATTTTCCGTTTTTTTTTTTTTTTTTATTGTACTGACACAAATGTTATATCATTGGAAAGAGCTTTAAAAAATAAACATCTTTTTCGCTTACGGCTTTTTCTTAATTTCAATATCTTCTGAGATAACAACAACTTTCGAATTCATATATCCGTTGGAAAAAAAAAAATCAGACGGTTTTTTTTTTTTTTTTTTTTTTTTATAAAGTTTTTGTTCTTCAGTTTTTGTTATTCACTTATCTGCATTTTCTAAATGCACGGGCAACGCCGGGCGGGTACAGCTAGTGTTAAATAAAATAATTATAATTCAGTATCATAAAATTAAAAAAAAAAAAGTAAAGAAATTATTACTTATTTCAAATTTTTTTTTGAATAAATTTATATACACGATTAGAGTTAAAATATTTACTTTAAAAATATGCAATTGCTGAATTTCAAATATTAACCCTTTTTCTAAATTTAAGATTAGAAATAGGAAGGAAATTTGATGGGATATATCTAGAAATAGGTTATTCAAAGCAAACGAAATTATTTAATTGAATAGAATATTATTTTTAAATAATTTAAATGGAAGAAAATTCGGATTATACAAATTTGATAAATAATTTCATTTTAATAAAAAAATATACGAAAGCCTAATCATTCTCTTGGTTGTGCTTAATTTTTCAATCGGCTTCAACGGCAAAAAAAATAAATTATAGGGTTTGTTTTATATGAATAAGTATGTGATTCTTTATAGGAGTGTCTCAAGGCTCGTGTACATCAAACTTTAAAAAAATAAAATTACCCAAATTGTGTTTGTTGGGATTTTTACATTCAAGAAAATTAAATATCGTTTTCTAGAAAAAGAATTTTTTTGATAGTTTATTTTTGTAAAATGAATTTCTGTTGATTTAAAAATTTACCTTCTTTTAAATCATCAAGAATCCAATAATGCAAGTAACATAATGCAAATGATTCTCAGAACATACAAAAGATATACAAGCAATATATTTGAAAGCATAATTGTAATAATTAAACAAGTACTTCTGTTCACTTGTTTAATATTGAAAGCTTAATATACCAGGCATTGTTAACACACACTAATGCATTCCCTTTATCGAGAGATTGAAGAAAAATGAGTTAAGGAAGATAACTCACTATCCAACCACTTAGAATCGTATTTGATGGTCCTCTTGAAAGGGTGCAGCTCCATCCCAGTAGTGAGATTGTAGAGATTCGTCCGAAAAATGACCGTATCCGCTTTTGTGAATTCGGCTACAGTACCACTATAGAGGCCTGGAAGACCGGACGGGTTTCCATGTTCTGGAAGAAGAATATAATTTTTTATTATCTAAACAAAAGTTTATTATCTAAAGAGTTCACTTTTTCAATTAAATTGTTTGTACATTTAAATGGAAAATTATAGATTTAATTTTTTTTTCAACATGCAGACATTGTTTACTTTTTTGTCTAAATTGTTGACTAGCAAAAATGTGGACATTTTCAATTCCATATTTTCTAGAATATTTTTTAATTTTAATAAATTCTTATTTTTAATTTTTTTATTATATATTTATTGAAAAAAATTATTAAAATTGGCAACAGTTGGCCATGTGTTTTTGGCAAAAATTATCGACGAGATAATAAATAAGTACTCTTTTTTTAGATTGCTAAAAAATATGTCTTTGTACTTACCAACCCAGACAGCAGTGGCATTATCTTCTGGATCGAAAGGGCACTTAGCAATTCCGTCGCCAACTCCAGGGAAGTAGTCATGGTGGCTCACTTTTGTTAAATTCGCCTGAAGAGAGTAAAGTTTTCATTAATTTACATAAAAAATACAGTATTCTCATTAATACATAATTTACTGTCTCCTGGTTAAAATAACAAGCTAAATTCATTACATAAAATGAACTATTAACATAATGTTTTAATGATGATTAACACGTTGAAAAGCTAAGTAGCAATTAAAAATGTGATAGTTTTTTCACTAAGTTAAAAATTACATGATTGTAGGAAAGTATTGTTATATAATATCCGGCTATTAGGATCTCTACTTGAATTACAAAGAGCGAAAGTAATGGCATCTCAAATAGTCAGTATTCCATCTCCGAAAGAATGTTTCGT
This sequence comes from Latrodectus geometricus, assembly GCA_026290005.1. NCBI lineage: Eukaryota > Metazoa > Arthropoda > Arachnida > Araneae > Theridiidae > Latrodectus > Latrodectus geometricus. The sequence goes on along the minus strand of JAPDSC010093957.1, from coordinate 530,781 downwards.
AATTTAGAAGCAGGGACCAATCAGAAGACTCAAACTTTATCTGCCATTCCCAGAGGTAACATCATTTCACATGGAGGATATTGCGACCATGACATATTTAATTTGCCCAAGCTACCCTTAGCGAACATGATGGATCTTTATTCGAACTTGCTACCTTTCGATAACGAAAAGAAATATCAGAGCCAATGGGACCAGTAAATATACGTGAAAAGAAAATGGAGTATCCAGATAATCGCTTCATACACTTTGAGCCACTTTGAGCACTTTAATTTTTTTGCACAATAATATATATATATATATATATATATATATATATATATATATATTTAGACATACATACAGAAACACAAGTAATTGAAAACTTAAATACAAGCTAAAGTTATTTTAAAATTCACTTGAAATTTTTTCAAAACATTGCTTGATTTTTTTAAAATGAAAAACACAAGAAAAAATACAGAGGTGAAAAGATTAACTGCTTATATTATTTCAAGTATAGCGCTAAAAACCCCTGCTTTAATTCAAGTTCCTCCAGGTAATATAACCATCATCCGAAAGGATAAAACTTGGAATTTCAGGAGCTTGTCTCGGGAGACGATAGGGGGGGGGGGATCTCGTATAACCTCGAACGGAAGTTTGGCTTAGAAGTTTTGAAACTACTTTCAAGTGTCTTAAAAAAATACCGAACTGGAAGAAAACTGTAAAAAAGAGCCCGGATGTTATCAGCTTTAGGGAACCTTTTCCTTAGGAAAAGACACTGCATCTTTAAAAAGTTTTTATTTTCATTTCAAGTAGGTAAAGAATGAAAAGTTTAGGAGAACTGGGAAAACGGGGAAAAAATTCCGGAATAATTCGATATAAATTATTCATAGTCGGAGTATTAGAATAAAAATAATAAATGATTCTTTCGGGAAAAGGGACAAAATCTAATCACAGAGGGAAAATCATTTATTCAGTGGAACGTGTGCAAGAGTAGAATAGGGAAAAACTTTCCTCGACATGATTTGGAAGACGATATAAAATGAACCGATAAAAAATTCATGGAAATATAAGAAAGGGGAAAAAATGTATCAATTCGAGTTTCAAGGAGGGAAATATTTTGGTATTGGGGAAGTAAAACACTTTGGCCAAGAAATAAACTTCACCAAAATTATGAAGAATGGATTATTCTTCTTTTAGAAATTAGTTTATTTGTCCAATGCTTTCAGAAACTAGATTAAAATATGGGGAACATTTTAGGGAAATGTAACACACGCACACACATATATATATGCATGTATGAAAATAACAATATACGACTTTTTTTTAAATGAATATAATACAAAAACGAAATAATAATAAAGTTAATGTCATTTAAATTAAGATTTTTTAGAACATTTTTTATATATGTACATTATGGATTATATATATATATATATTCTATTATGGCGCAGCAGATAATTTTCACCTTTTAATAAATTTACTTTTTTCAATATTAATGATAGATTAAATTAATGTTGTAAATACACATAGCAAAAGACTCCTTTTCTTTATTATATATCATTACTTAACAATATTTTATTTATTTATTTTGCATAAGTAATTCCACAGAAAGTCTTTTATTTTTTAAAATAATATACTTCCTGTTATGAGTCGATAAATTTCTTGTTTCAAGGTATAATTTCTACAATAAAACAATTATTATAGTTTTTAATATTGCAGTTCAATCAAGAAACTAAAAATTTCTATTTTAAATTCAAATTCCTAAAATTCTCAACAATTCAATTGAATGAGATTGCATTAGTGTACATTTTATTAATTAATTCAATTTGTTTGAAGGGGGTACTTTAGTATTTTTATAAACTGATTTGTTTTTTTTTTTTATCTGTTTTCTCTACGTTCATTTTCTGTTTATCTATATTCAATACGGCCGTTTGCTTGTAAAATCCTTGACTGAGAAATTTCAGGTTTGAGGGATAGCAATTGCTTAATACTTTTATTGTTTCATTCCATTAATTTAAAAAAATTGCATTGATCAAATATTACGATATACAATACTATATAACTGTTTAAAAACATTACTTTAGTTAAAGTGTATTTGTCATTTAAAAATACTGAGTTAATGAGTAATTATATCATGAAAATTCTACGAAATACACGAAACATAAATACATGAAAGTGCTCACGAAAGTTAAAGTATTATTTGAAAATCTCAGCATGAATGTTACACACCAATATAAGTTATAATTCATTACACACATTCTTTATTAATATAAGATATTTTGAGGTATCTAATATTAATAAAGCAAAAGTAAATATAATTGGCAGAGGATGAATAATATAAGCAAAATTTTGAATTACAAATTCTAAAACGATACATGAAATAGATCTAAAGTAACATTACCTTACTGCAAATGAAACCAACGTAAATACATACAGAGGTGAAGGCATTTTGTTATTCGAAATATAAACATTTTCTTAAAATGATTTCTGATACAATTTTAAGGAACAGAATGGTGTGCGCATACGAGAAAATAAATAATTTTATAGAGCTAATTAGATTTATCGATTGGTTATAAAAAATGATTCAGGGGAGCAAAATTGCAACTAAGTTTGCTTTTTTCAAAAAAAGAATCAATATATCACAAAATGAATCTTCCGTGGCCACAAGTTCATTAAATTTCTGAAAGCGAAGAATGAATTATAAAAAAAAAAAAATGAATTTCATTAATGAAGAGATCAATAATGAGTAAAAAGATTTTCCAATCGCTTTTGGTCCAAATTAGGAGTAAATGCACAGAAAGAAGATAAAGTTGCCCGACGGTTAAAGTTATGCTTCTAAAACGGTTTTTATAATGAAATAGAAAAGCAGACGATTATAAACAGCAGTGGAAATTAAAAATGGCGCAAGCCATGCATTAATATAAAAAAAAACTTTTAACTATCTGCAAATTATGTTATTATAATTGGGGTTTATATTCCAAACAAATAAGTAAATTTTGACTTCATTAAAATATTTACAGACGGTTTGATTCTCTTAATAAAAATGGCATCGTTAAAAGCCAGAGATTTTTTTTCTTTTTATAATTCATTTTTTTTACTTATTTGGAATAAAAGCAAAATGAAAGAAACGTAATTGCACGGAATTCAATTTGGATAGTTAAATAACATAAGAGTATTAATTAAGCATAAAGATAATAAACGTATTTAGTAATCTGAAAATTAAATTAAATTTTATTTTCTTATTAAATATACATAGAACAATATAAATCAAATAATTTCTTCAATTTTTTATAAAGATATGATATTGAAGAAATCTTATTAATAATAAGTCTAATCTTATTAAATCTTATTTTTAACATAGTAATTTTTTTAAGCAACGACGCAAATATATAGCGAATTTATGACAAAATGCTGAGAAATGATTTAAAAGCAATTATTTTTTTAGAAAATAAATAGATTATTATTTAAGTAATGTTTCATTAATGAAAATATGTTTTCGGATCCCCATTTCTGCAATCCGAAATTTCTATACATAACTAATTGGCTGATCATTGTGAATCATGTTCCAAGGTCGAGGTTAGTACTGATTGAACTTGCATTTTCATCCTCACGAATAACTAATGGAGAAACACCGAATCGTACGGAACTTAATCAGGCATAGACTCTATCAGCATAAGGGTCTTCAGTTGGGTAAGGTGTAGAAACCACTACCTCCTATTCTGAATTACCACTATTTATTCTTTTATAATTGAAAATATGCTTTTATGGTAAAAAAATATTGTTTGTACACATTTAAGACTGGTTATGGATTTGCGTTTAATTATGTAATAAATGTTTTTTTCCTTCTTTTTTTTATAAGTTCAATTGTAATTTACTCTTTCCAGTTATGGATGATGTAAAAGTGTTACACCGGATAAATTTTACATTATAGTTTCTGTTATAAATACAATTTGTGGAATATTTTGCATTTAGCAAATGATTAAATTTTAAAAATTTAATCTTTACTTAGGAAGAGGTTAACAAGTAGTATGAAACAAAAACGAAAGAAAATGATTGTGAATTTATTTTAATTAGTTCTTATTCTCAATGTGTTATGAATAGATGATTACGGAAGCTTGCTTGATGTGGAAAAATGGACATTGTTATTATGAATAGAGACGGGTTTATTCGTCCCTGTAAGCCACTTTTTACACAAAGATGATTGAACTATGATCTATTACATAAAGAGGATTTCGAAAGACTACAAACATACTTGACCCAATTAAGATAAAAATTTATAAACTAAAGGTCATAGCAATAGCTACTTTATTTGATATAATTAAATTTTATTAAGACAATGATAAATACAGTTTAGAAAATGAAACAAAAAAAATATTAAATTAATAGCGATTTTACTGATAAATTATGTTTAAAATATTCTAGTGTGAATAAATCATGTACAAATATTTTTTGGCAAAAAAAAGTATATCAATTTTCTTAAAAGCAACTATTTCCGGAATCGAAAGTTTATAATTCGTATTTCTACTTTTTGCTAAAATTTAACACATATTTGGAGCACCCAATCAAATACAGCACACATTTTAGATATTTTACAGTTCCTGTCAATAAAGTCTGCTTTCTAAGAAACATTTCCGTTTCACGTTGGGCTTAAGTCAAACTTAAGCTAACTTTACTTTAATGCAAAGATTACAAGCAGAAGGAATAGTTCCACGAAAAACCATTCATCTCAAAAACTAATAAAACATACTCAACGATATATCTGTACATTACCGCAAGACACGGTCCGAGACTACGAAAAAGCCAAAGAAGAAATAAAAAAATCATACCCTCACCTTTAGCCTCGACAGGGACTGGTCATTTATTACCAAAAACAAGCCAAAATACCCAAAAAGGAAAAGAAAATTCTTCGCTGTTTTAAAATCCGACTTTGTAAAGTGGACGGGAAATAATAATCTGCCTCAACATGACGGATCTATTTCCCAAATAGCTGATTCAGGGATTAATGTTTCTGGGATAAAAAATAAAAAAAAAGGGCGCAACTAAAAAAGCAACCTTATGAAATATTTGTAGTGACACACTTTTTTTTCCCAATTTGTCACACCACCTTTCTGTCTCTCAGGAAACTGAAAATCCGGTTTGATGGACGACCGAACCAGAACCGTTTGTCATCCCACCGGTTCCCTTCGAGTTACCGACGATTGATATTAATAGCCACTCCGTGTCCCTTGTTCCGTCCTGGTATAGATGTGAGAAAGTTTATAAGGATTGAAAGGTATGTATCTGGCAATACCACCCCTCTCGCCTTTTCTCAGTCTGCTGGTTTTTATGGTGTGTCCTGGGCAGTATATACGTTGAAGGAAGGAAACACCATTCCCCACTCAAAGGGTTAGGGCTTGGCGCCGAAAGTTTAGCTGAGTAAGGCGCTAAAAACGCTATTTGTCCTAGTTATGGCGCTAAAAAGATGTCCCTTAGAAGGGCCATTTTGTGAAAACTTCAAGCACGTAATGACGTAATGTTGTAAAGAAGATTCGTTTTTTTCCCCCTTTTTTAGTCTGCAAGTAAAAAAGGCTGAAGGAAATTTTGAAAGTGGCTTAAAGAAAATAAATTCTGCGTGCTCCAAGCACGTAGGCTTTGCTAAAGAAACACTATCTGTGGTAAGGTTGAAAAGACCTTAACTAGTAATTTTATGTTTTATGTAATAGTTATAAGATTGTTACAAACAAACACATCAAATTTTCCTTCAGGAGCTAAATTTAAAATGTGTGTGTGTTGTTTTATATCAATTTATCTGGTAGACTATTTTTGTTGTCTAGCATAAAGGCTTTGATTGTTGATAGTACCATAAAGACTATATAATTTAACTTCATTTATCTTGATATAATGCAAAAAATAAATTTCAGTTAAAAAAACTAAAAAAAAGTGTAATTATAGAAAATTTTAATAGAATTTATAATATTTGCTGAAAACCAGAATGTCAGTTTAAATTTTAGCTATAATGTTAGTTTAAGCATGAAATTTTAGAAATTATCTTCTTTTTTATTGCACATGCATTCAAGCTTTATAGTTACATTACGCAAAAGCTATTCGCTGGTTGATTGTCTAATTTAAATATTATACATCTTTCATTACATTCTGCCTTCGACTCAACAGTTCGTGGATTCGATTCTCTTCTCGGGTATTGATAGTAATAGTGGTTCGGCATTGATTGTAAAATGTAGGTCCCAGCCTGATTAGCTCCCAAGTGCAAAAAACGACAGTTGAGCGACAAAAAACCTCAAACTATTAACGGTCTGAAAATTGTTAACGATTTTTAAAGTATTTCCGAAAATGAATTCACAGAGATTCTGTTCCTGCCATGAAATGGATGTGAAAAATATCAACACAATTCTGACAAATATTCGCAAAGGATTAATCACGTGCAGATTTTTTTCTATACAATTTAAGTTTATTCTAATACATTTTTTTATTACTATTTCATAGTGAAACCAAGAGTTTTCAATATTTGTGTTATTGATTTTTAAAAGCATTCAAATTAGTTAATAACATTATCAAAACAAAAAAACAAAAAAAAAAATCATCGTCGTAAGTAATATCATAACAAATAATCATTTTTTAAGAATAGAATAGAGTAATAAATAATCAATAAGTTTTTTAAGGATCAAATGGTTGAAATTTTTTTCACCTTGTAACACGCGAGCTAATTAGCATCAAATAATAAAGGGTGTTTTATAACTAATCGTCTTCAAATTAATTATTACTGCAATGAAGTAATGTTCATTATTAGCTGAAAAACTGAGCATATACTCATATGTACTAAATTTTATTTTAAAAGAAATTATACTAAATTACATATACTAGAGGAATTATTACTGTATACTAAAAGTAATAATGCTAAATTAATTGCACATAAAAGAACTAATAAAACTAGTTCTACGATTTTAATAACATATCAAAATTTTTAAGATTTTTATTGGATTTGACTTATTTAAGTAAGAAAACGAAAATCATATGAAAGTGCCAAAATGCTTAAGCATCTTTCAAAAGCTCCCGAACAAAAGTTTCCATAAACTCTTCACTTTTATATTAATTAGAACAAAAATGTATCTTGTGCAGCTTAAATTATCATCAAGAGTGTTACTTCCAAAATAATGGCGGACCCCACTAGTACCTAACGTGAAATTAATAAGACGACGTATAACTAATTTTCCTTCTTCTGTTAAGACGACATGAACATTTTTCAATGCTCCGAATAAGACAACAAACGACCAATTATAAGTAAATTATTCGGTGCAAGAAACCATAAAATTAACTTCTAGAAATCAGGGAACCTTTAAATTTATAACCACATTAAGTCAAGTCCGATAAATAAGCTTGGACAATCCTCTCCTAAAAATATCGTTTTCTTTCATTCAGATGTGAAATTAATATCTAAACTCGTTATTTCGAACGAAAATGAGAAATGCTAATCCAGTTCAAATTCCACAGAAAACTAAAATATTCCAAACGATTTTCTTTTAATTTTTCGTCTGTCTTTTTCCATTTGGATCTAATTTTTACTCCATTAAAAGTAAAATATATCTGTCACAGAATCGTTTGCATCATTTGCGTCTCTTCTAACTAGACGACCTGATTACTTTTTAACGACGTAAAAGATTTTTTTCCATTTTCGTCAGATAATGTAACTGATGATAATCATTAGTTTTCTTAATGAGTACATACAGATTGTTTTATTAATTTTTGTATGTTTTTGTTTACCTCATTTTTTGATAAGGGATGCAGCAGCTTTTATTCCAAAAAAAAAAAAAAAAAAGCAAAAGTATACGTTATGTATTTTTGAGAATACGAACTTATTTTGTTTAACTCATTTGCATTAATTAAGTATTATTTTTAATTTATTTGTCGTTATGAATTTAAAATATATTTTTGTTTTACTTAAAATAGTTGAATAAACAGAAAGAGACGATGATGACATTTTAAAAATTACTTCTGAATATTTTATAAATTTAGTTTCCGTAAAATGTCATTACACAGATTATTTTTTAATTAGATTTTTAATTAAAACTTCATTAGTTGTACAGTTGTTTACTTGTTGGCTCACAAGTATATGAATTTTACTGCGTTTAATAACATTGAAATAACGAGAGATTAAATAAGTCTCTTTTATTGTATTTCAGTTATTTAAATGAGCTGAACTTCAATTATTTTTCTCTTTATTTCTAAATTTCACTTCTATTATTTGTAATTATTTTGTTGATTTCAATAATATCTATTCATATAGTTAAGAAGATGCAACGAATACAATGTATTTCTGTTGCAAACGTAATTCTCTTTTATCTTGCGAATGAAAATAGTCATTGAGTTCCCTTTATTGGTATTTCTTCTCTTGACGAAATAATATTAGTTTAAAATGAGTACCAGTTATTCAAATCTGATCTTCATAAAAAATATAACAACTGAAAATTCTTAATTGTTAGACCTGAAATAAAACATATTTGAAATATTATGAGTTTAATATTTAATTAGTTTTTTCTAAATTACATTTTTTGTGGTTAAAAGTTTACATTTTTTGTAATTTTCTAAAAATTTAAAGTTTAAAGCTTAAAGTTACATTTCTTAACCGTATAAAGTACAAAAATTGTATCTTTTATTTGTGATGATTGCATAGTTAAATCAAAGTATATTCATTTTTAGTGTTCATTTGCATAGTTAATGCACAATTTAATAAAATAAAATGAACTTGAATTTAATGAGGCACTTACATGGATGACGTAATCCATGGGGTTGTGGGCATTGGTCCCGCACACATAGAGCCGGTTACCATCTCCAATAGGCTGGATGACCCGGATGTGATTCCGACAGTCATAATGCTGTAAAAAACATAAAATTTTTTCCTTTTTAATGTAATAAATTTCAAAAAAAATTGGAGAGCTTTTATTTTCTATATAATTATAATAACAATAATATTGAAATTTTAAATGAAAATACATTTTTATAGACAAATTTTTGTTATCAAAATATTAAAATATCTACACATGTCTTAGGATCTTTTGGTGTAAGAATCTCTTTTATTTAATTTTTCCCACATAAATATTTTATTTTCAAGAAACATTTATTTTTCAACGATAAAATATCTTTCTTAAGTTGTAAAAAAACATTGCGATTTCTACAAATCCTATTTTTAATAGGAAGTACGAACAATACAAGATACTGCGCTTGGTAGTAAGAAATTGTTGCATGATTATTTTGAAGAACCATTGCGTGTTTAACTTCCAGAAGATTATATATGTACCCATTATGATCTAGTGATAAAATCACTTTTTATTGAAACCATGAGTTGAAAGTACACAGCTGGCCGGTGCGTACTTAGGAGTTTTCCAGGCTTTCTTCCCTGTGTAACGTGAATACGCCCTAATATGTGATGAACAACACGCAAAGATATTCAAATACCTACAATAATTATCGACCATTAAGCTGTTTATTTCGTCTCATTTAATCTAAAGTCCGTTATTCAAAAGGAGCTAGGATTGAACTCAGAATTTCCTACTTTAAGCACTCAGACTACACAAAACCAGGAGACCTATCCGAATGCAGATTAATTTGATACCACTCAACTTCTGCAAGTCGTAGTAAAATATTTTTGAAGATCCACAGTTGAATTCCTTTTCTTTGCTTAAAATAATCTCTGTGTGTGTGTGTGTGTGCTGTTTCCTTTAAAAATAGTTACTTTTAATTAAAGTGCATATTTTTTCTTGTATTTGCATTATTTCATATACAAAAAACAAGTTCTTGGAAGATTCTCTAGTTTTTTTAACGTTTTGATTTGGATTAGAACTTAAAAAATTTTATTCTTTGCAGGATTTTTTTTTTTTTTTAGCATGTAATTTTGATTTTAATCGAACAAAGTATTTTTTGTCATACAATTTGAACTTGAATTTAATTACTTTCAGCTTCTTCCTATTTTTAACTTTCGATTTAGATTTTAATTCAATACAATTCTCGTTCCACGTAATTTTTACCATTTAATTTCAACTCTCCAGTTCAATAGAGCTTGCATTTATACAATGTTTTCTAATTCAGTAGCTTTACATTCTGTGGAATATCCATTAATTTCCAATTCTAATATTCAAACTTTTTGCTTCAATCTATTAAACGTTTTCTTACTATTTTCTTATACTCTGCCAAGCTGACAGCAGAATTGTAAGCGCATTTGCTTAAGGATCAATAGTTTATAGGTCCGAATCCAGCCTCGGCTTGAATATTTGTAGTTTTAAGAATCCACTTAGTAGGGATTATAACACGAGGATTAAAAAAATGATCAATCTAAGGAAAATAATGACCGTTAAACAAAAAACAATCGTAGCATTTGATTTAAGAACGAAAATAAATTTAGCATTCGATCTAAATTAAAATTTTTACACCCGATTTACTGTAAAAAGATGTCTTTTTTTTTATCTTCAAGTGTTTGTGTGTTATATGGGCATCAATATATCTCATACTCATATTGATTCATTTTAAACTCAAATTAAAAAATATTAGTGTTATTTGGCATTTTCAAACATTTGATATCAGTTTCAATCAAATTAAAATCCTGTTTCATTTCAGATTTAACAACCAATTTGAATTGAGTTAATTAGAATTTTTTTTTCCATTTTTTTAGCATTCTGTAATTCAATAATAAAGATTAAAAATTCTTTTTATTCTCTTTTTTAACCTAATTAGAAAAAATTATCTGAATATTATAAGTATTTAGTGCTGCTTAAACACAATTAATAATTCTAATAATAAAATAAATATTATGGATGCTTAAATGACATAATCGATGAACCTATGTCATTGCATTCATTTCAGAAAATCGATTTGATCCAATTACTCTATCATTATATCCATTTAATATATCCATTTAATCCATTTAAATCATTATATCCATTTAAAAATTCTTTCTAAACAACATAATTCAGTTACAGTTAGTTTATTTTTCGCTTATGGTTTTGTAGAAGAAAAATCTTGAGGGGATTAATAAATCGTTTGGTTTTATTTTTGCAAACGAAAAAGCATTCAATTTTGAAAACGAGAGCCAGTTTCTAACATGTCGTTCTTCTCAGTATTTTTAACGCATTACGGAGAAAACAGAACTAGAAAAATGCTCCCCGAACATTTAATTAAAAACCTTTCCCTATGTGGCAGAGAGCGACTTGCAGATTGCACTCTTTCACGGACTTCATTTCGACACAAGACTAATTTTTTTTACTGTATCCACTCCCAAAACAATAAACCGTGTTCTTGACGAACTAAAAGATACAAATAAGATTAATTAAAAGCTAAATGGCTTCCTCGTTTAATTAAAGAACAAATCTAATAACTGGGAGACACAAAAGGTTGAGGGGTGCACGAAAAAGAACAGTTTCCATTTTCTACTGCAAGGATTGTTATTGAGCTACGGCGTCTTCTGGCAATAATAAACAGTATTTACAACTGATATAGGCTTTGCCATAAAAATAAGCTGCTCATAGTTTAACATCGTACGGCATCTATTCTTCAGATAGGAATGCATTTATTCGCATTTTAAAAAGATTCTTAATGCTAAACGCAAATATTTACATTTAATTTTCGAATAAAAGTTATGTAGGGGTCTCTTATTAAATGAAAGTAAACAGCATCGTACCACTTATTTGTTTTTGAAATATTATGCACCTCTTTTATTTTGTTAGCAGCACACATATTGTAATGAAAATAAACGGAGAAGATTTTTCAGTGACTTTTTTTCTTCTTTAATCAGTTGGGTTGTTTTCCCAACAGCGTTCATCTTATTCATTCACTAGTTTTTAAATCGTAGAAAGATTTTGATTGTTGATGTAACTGCCTTTGAAATAGGAATTTTAATTAAATATTGAATCGAAAGTTAAAGAAAAACACCCAACAGTAAAAGAAAATATAAATATTGCACATAGCTCCCGTATAAAATAACATTTATATATGCATTCTATATGAAATAAAATACGTCCAAATATTTTGAAAGAAATTTAACGCTGTTTGATTTTATAAAAATAGGGTTGAATAATTTATTTAAAATTAATATCCACTTTATATACAGAAAATATGTGAAATAAACATACATGTGGTTGAGTAATTTTACTTTTTATTTTTTTAGAAAGTTGCAATTTTTTTTCTAAGAATAAGATAAGTAAGAAGCTAAATAATGTGCAACGATAAAATCCAAGTAACTTTATGTGCAAAAGATTCTAGATAAAGAATTGCTATTTGTTTCATACATTAATTAACGCTTTGTTTTTCCAACCGATGGCTCTAAGTTGGATTCCCAGTGAAATGTCCATAATTTGTTATACAATAATTACGACACATTAAAATACAAATTATGGTGAGCTCTTGATGTAAGGGGATCTTCTGAATTCATCTTAATCCAGTAACTGAATGGTTAATGATCTGGTGTTCAGTTCAACAATTTATGAGTTCGATTCCCACTTCGATTGTGGACGTTTGTGGCAATTCGGAAACTGTTTAAAAGTAAGAATTCTGATCTAATTAATCTTGCTGTACAAAATCTGGTTGTAAATTGCAAATGAATTATTCTAGCGATTAAAAAATATTTTATTCGAGTTGAAAAGCAGGTAGATTTAACCCTGTTATTATGGAACAGTAAAGTTAGATGAAGAATAACAAGTCTGTGATGTTGATTATGATTGATTTCCAGAGATAATTAGTTTACTTATAAAAGAGATTTTTTTTTTAATTTTTTTTTAAATAATATATGGTATTGATCTTTAGAGCCTTACAGCACATTTGAGCATTTATAACCCAACAATGAAAATAAATCCATGCACAAATATAATAATAATATTGATAAAAGACTTCATTTCCTTATAATACAGTAAGATTTCTTTTTCTTAAAATAAAATATTAAACATGATTCTTGGAGAAGGAACTATTTTGATTTTCAAGTCTAATATCTTGCGTACTAAATTTTTTCTCCAAATTTATCGTTTTTCTATCTTTTTTCATCATATTTGAAGTTTAAGTTCAAAATTGTTGTTAAACAACGGATACAATGTCTTATAACTCCATATATTTATGTAGATATTCGCTTAGCCTATTCACAATCATCAATCTTGTAACCAGAAAGCAGTGGGAGCCGATGATTGATCCAATGACCAGCAATCGTTAATAAATCATGTTCAGTGTCTCTCTTCTATCTTGATGGAGAATTTTGAGGACAGATGTACCAACTTAGGGTCTATCTTATCACTTATAAAAAGTTCAAAATTATCTTTATATAAATATTAGGTTGTATTTTATAGAATAACACCAATAGACATGTCTATTATTAGGGTGCATTATAGACTGCCACTTATAGTCATCTTTAGTGTCCTCCCCTTACAGGGTGACGAAATCTGAGATTGAATGTACTACTGAGTTGTTGATTTTGTCTCTCGTAAGAAATTCAAAATTATCTGTATATAAATATTAGGCTGGATTTTAGGCTACCACTAACAGTTAATGGTATTATAGTTGAATTGTGATATAATCATTTTAATTCAAGTTCATGCGGTTCGACATCAAACAATTGATACTTTTATTGAAACAGCTCCCAAGCCAACCCAAAATATGACAATATCATTCTAAAAATATCTAAAGAAAGAGCTTTCAGTTTTAAAATAGGAAAAACAGGTTTTTATCTATGAGCAAAAATATAAACTCGTATACACGATCTTGAACCTAAGCAGACCTCAAGAGGCCTCTTCAAATTTAAGAAATCGCTCAAGCTGTAAGCATTCCGGCCGTTAAAGGAGCGCATTTATCACAAATACACATCGCCAATGTTGGCATTGAAGTTGAATAATAAAAAGGAATTACTCCTTCGAGATCGCTCTAAATCAGTTTAACTACCTCCAAGGAAGTGATATGTGGTTCTCCGCAACACTGACAAATCATTTCATTGCGGCCAGGGAACAGATACTTCCATATCTTCCTCAGCGGTAACTCCGATTCAAGTAACTGTTATTAAAGAGGATAATAACGGGTCCTTTTTCAAATTACTAGAATGATACCATAGAGGTACTTTGAAAATTCTAAACGAGAGAAATCCAATATGGTTATATGATATTTATGGATAGATATTAAATATGAATAAATTGGTAATTTATGAGAAAAATGATAGAATGAGTAAGTAGTTGAAATAATATATTTGATTAAGTTTGTTCAAGAAAATAGAAAATTACGTAAAAATACAGCATCATATTTAGTTCATTACTGAATATTTCTTGGTAAATGCTTCTTGTAATAATTTGTAAATAAGTTCAAATTTTAAGACTATCTGAATAAGTATAATTTTTTTGCCACATAATTTGTACCTTGTCTTGTAAAGTTATGGTTTATTTAATTCTTTTGATTTATGGTTGCATAAAACGTAAACTTCGTAAAATATTCTATATATCTAAATATATATAAAAACTCAGATTTATATAATATTGCGGCAGCAGTGTAATAAGTTAATTTAACTCATATTCGGAAGACAGGCATATCGATACCTCCTGATTTGGTCGAAGACCATCATGCTTTTATGATTTACATACGTTAATTTTTCAAACATAAATTTTAATTAATTTTTGTTAGGATGATTAGTTTGCTTGTCGCTCAATGATTTTATTTATTATTTTTTTTACATACGGTACCTATATAAGCAGTTTAAAGTAAATTCCAAACCGTTACAAACAATTGCAAACTGAGGTAGGATTCGAACTCACAAATTATTGAACCGAAAGCAAGAGCCCTGACTATATTCGACTAACAGTTCAACAATATGGCATAGGTATTTGTTAAGTAGAAATCAAAACTTAGGTATCTGCCTTATCAATTGAAAGCAGCTCAAAATAACGAAAACATTCCTATTGTAGGAAGAAATGTATTTTAATAGTTTAACCCCTAATTACACACATAATCATAAATTAAGAATAATTCATAAGCACACAGAAATCGAAAGAAGCTTTAGCTTGCAGTTCGATTCACGTCGGATTTCCTAAGGAGAATACCAGGTACCCAATACCACCAAGAAACCATTATTAAACGCCAATTTTGCAGAGGTGCCAGGAATGCTTGATTGGAAAAACATTATACTGAAGCCCAAACAAATCTACATGTTCAAATCAGAACCATGACAGGCCAATTTATCAGAACATTATTCTGGGACATCTCCGTTTGCTTAGGAGTGCTGAATTTGTGTGTATGGATGACAACGCTCACCTTCACCGTTAAAACATCGTCAATGACGGTCTTTAATCGGAGGATATCACCCATATAGAATGGTTAGCATTCTCATCAAACTTTAATCCGATAGAGCATGAGTGGACAGGTTTGGCCAACGAATCACAGCCATTTTCTACATATGTACTGTAACTTTGGGGAGCATCGCTTCCTGAGTGGAGTTCTCCGTTCCAAGTGCTGCTGGAAAATGTAATCCTCAATATGCCTTGGTGTTATGAGAACTGTATTTAGACATTCGATGTATTAATCATCATACCATTCCAGCAATGTATTGTTCAGATGTTGTATGGACGATATATAGTTTTAGTATTCCAGGAAGCTCTAACCGTGCTTTGTATGCTTGGTATCATACACACACCATCTCTTTGTTCTTTTTCATTTATTTAATAATGAAAATTATGCATAAATCACATTTGTTTTATTTATGTTCCTTTAGATGACGATATGATGTAACAATTAACAGAAGAGTGAGTAATTTCAAAAACTAATATTGATATTGAGTTTCGTAAGATGCCAACCCAGACCATTATGTCAACAATCCAAAGTGTATCTTTATGATACAATCAATTCTTACAATAAAAACATGTATAGAATTAGTATCACCTTTATACGAATTCCAGTTAGAATTCCATTCGCTCATCAAGTTTCCTGTTAACGAGCCTCAAGCTTTAAGAAAAAACAATAAAAAAATGTGCTCTTCAAGATCGATCTCGCAGATTTTTTTCTTTGTTTTCTTTTACAAAACTATTCCAGAGAAGTTTTCATCATCTGTATACCACCGGAAAAAAAAAATAATAATAAACTTCGGTTTAGTCAGGTGGCTTCCGATAAGCTCGTGCTTTTTCTTTTTCTTAGGGCTGCAGTCCTTCATCTTCTATTCTTCTTCACTCCTTTTTTATTTCCGCATAGCTACGGCCAACGCTTCTCAATCGGCCATTTTGTTTCTGGATCGATTCCGGGAAAAGAGCAAAGTCAAGTAGAAAGAGAGAATCCTGTATCGGATCCGGAGTACGACTCAAGTACTGAAAGTATGGATCTTGTGTTCGTGAGGTATCGGCCAAAAAATTAAATAGAAAAAACGAAGTATTAGAAAGAAGAAAAACCCTCTGGCAGAATATAAAAGAATATGGAAGTTCAAACAGCATATTTGTACTGTTTTTAGCAATTTCCATTGTTAAACAATAAATACGTAATCGCAGTGAGTTGCCTTTGGACATATCATGAGGTTGACACCTGAATTAGAAAACCCTATCCGAGATTTTACACAATACTAATGGAGAATATTTAATTTAAAATATAAACCCATGTACTTAGAACATGCCAATTTCCTTAAATATAGAATTTTGATTACAATATCACAATTTGAATCGACTGCAATATATTTGAATTTGTTATTTTCATCCTTTTTGCTTATTGTTAAGATTGTTTGCCAAACTTAGATCACTTAAGAGAAACTTAAAAACTTTAGTGGCATGAAACAAAACTGTTATTGCTCCAGCATGCTTCCCAGTACCTTGCCCTGGGTTGGGCACTACCAGTTAGATGGAAGGAGCAGGGAGTGAAAACTTCGTAATAGGAGCAGGGACCAAGCAGAAAACTCCTCGCCAAATACTTCACCTGAGACCCCCAGAGGTATTATTTAATTTGGAGGATATTGCAACCACAACTTATTTAACGTGCATCCTCTTCCTTTAGTTAACATGGTGGGTTTTCGATTAAACGAAGATTCGAATTCACCACCTTTCGAAAATGAGACCTGCGCTCTAACCAACCAAGCAACAATGGCCCCAATAATTGTTGTCAGAGACAGTCTTAGAACTTTTTCCCCATTAAAGGAGATCAATGAGGGAGAAGAGGTCACAAAATATTCAGCAGAGTTTATTTGATTGGATTCATAATGTAAAATTAGGTAACCACAATTTAAAGGTTAGATAAGAAAGCTGTTAAAATATGATACCGTATAAAACGCTAGCAAATATATGCAATTTATATTTGCGGAAATTAAAATTTTTAAATCCTAACTTTTGTCGAATTATATATATTGTTATTTCTGTTTTTCTCAATACAAAAAAAAAAAAGCTAAATAAGTAATACTACAAATGTTAGTAAATAACAAAAATGGCATGCATGTATTTCTGATATTTACGTACACAAAAATTTTTCTTTTTTATTAAAAAAAAATAATATTGACATGTCTTAAAAACTGCCTAACAAATATCGAAAGTGTAAAGAGCTTGAAATGACGTCACAGTCACGTGACTCCCTAGCGATAAAATTCGGCAGTAGTCTGCTCCGTAAAACGAAACTCCTAACAAAATGGTATAGCTTAATTATTCCCCAAGAGGAGACACAACTCCAAAACAAACAAAGACCCTCATTGTTGGCTTACTGTAAAAAAATAAATAAACAAAACCAACATATTAACGGTTAGAAAGACAAATAGTGCAAGATGGTAGGTAAGGAGGGTGAAGCAAAAAAATATTAACTTTTTACACCCTTTGATTCTCGTTTTTCTTGACATAATAGCCCTTCTTACAATTTTTTTTTATCCGCAGAGCTCCATCAATTCCTTATGAGGGAAAAAATAGCCCCATTCAACTCTCCTTTGAAGCGTGGCCCGCTGCGAGGACCGAGATAAGAAAATGACCACCCCTTTCCCCTTCCGACCACCCTCACATCATCGTCTTGTGTTCGCTTTTGGAATTTTTTATAAGAGTATAAAAAAGGGGGGAGAATAATAATAATAATGAATGAAGAAATAAAAAGGGAATAAAGGGGTGGGGCATAAAAAATAATAAAAAAAGGAGAATAAAAAATATTTTGGAGAACGTAGTAATTTATTTTTGATCTTCGTTGAGCTAATGCTCCGGAAAAATGACGAATTCTGACTTGGCGCGTCTGCTCCAGTTCGTCTCTTTTCGGGAGAATATTTTCACTTTGATTGAAGCATCCCTCTTTTGGAATTGAAAAGGGAGGCGACGAATTTTGGGACTCTAAATAAAAACACTGGAAATGAGCTCAAATGCAACGATTAGTGACATTTGAAAAGATTTTCTGAATACTCAAAGACGAAAGCTGCGTTATTTATAAAGCATTTTCGAAATTGCTTACTATCAAATGGGGCATGAAAATTGTTCTTTACCAGACAATATCTTCCGAGAAACACAAAAAGATTTGAACAAAATATTAAATTTATTCATTCGGGGTTAAGGATGACATTTGCAGAAGACTAAATGGCAAACATATAATATGAAATATGCACACAAAAAGATAGTAAAATATTTTTCTATTAAAAACATATGAGCAGGGATAGTAAGTTGACTAACAC
Source organism: Latrodectus geometricus (assembly GCA_026290005.1). Taxonomy (NCBI): domain Eukaryota; kingdom Metazoa; phylum Arthropoda; class Arachnida; order Araneae; family Theridiidae; genus Latrodectus; species Latrodectus geometricus. The sequence goes on along the minus strand of JAPDSC010093957.1, from coordinate 512,198 downwards.
AATAAAATTCTTTGCAAAATATCAAATATCATAAAACATTAATTTAACTAAAATCTACAAAAAATGACCCTTAAAAGCAAGCCAATATAAAGAATGATTGAAAAAAAATAGCAGACGATATATTTTAATAAACATTTATGGAAGATAAAATTCTTAAGGGAGAGATCAAAAGTTTTCTATCTTAAAAAATTATATGGATGAAAGAGCAGACGATGCATTTAATGAAACACATTAAAAAGTGAAATAAATTATGTTTCATAAAATGTGAAATAGCATTGAGATTAAGTATCTGGTAATGTTAAATGTTGAAAGGATGTATCACGCAAGGAAAAATCTTATGAATCATTCCAACAAAAAGAAACTAATATTAATAAATATAGTATAAGTTAAATTTGAAAAGAAAAGCTAATGCCCATGAAACTGGAAAATAATATGGAATTGAAGGTAATCACGTATAATATTTTTACATTTTACTATTCATTTTTATAATTCAACTGTTATTTTAGTAGTAATATTTTATATATATTTTTGAAAACATAGGTTATAGAAAATAAAATATAGTAGATACATCCTGCAATATTGAAATGTTATAACTGAAATATCATGGATCCTTAAGAAGATATATTTTGATATAACAGCTGATAAAATGTCGTATATAATTGGCGATAATGTATATAAGATAAAAAAAAAAAGTATTTTCAGAATAGAAATATGAACAGTAACTGAAAGCAAAAGTAATTACGGTTGAAAACAATAGAAAATATATCAATATAAAAAAGAAAAAACTTTAAACTTGATTCAACATTTGTGAGAAGAAAACAAAACTCACACATGCCATTTTTATTAGTAGATTTTGAAAAAACTTTAGTTCAATCATAAATATGATTACAAGAAAAAAAGAAACTAATATTTTTCAAAACTAATCTTTCCAAGATTTGCTCTTGCTATTTTTTTTACAAAAATTAGTTTTTATTTTATTTTATTTATTTATTTATTATTATTTTTTTTTGTAAATAAGAGATAATAACAGTGAGAGAAAAGAAAAACGAATTCTTTCAATACTAAAGGGAAAAAAAAAATGTTCGAATACCTTAACAAAATAAACCGCTCAACAAAGTTTGGTTCAGGGAATTATCGTTTGAAAATCTCGCTTGCGAACAAAAATATGTTCTTTTATACCTTCGCTCTCTGAAAATGTTATAACGAAAGATGGGGGCGATAAAAAAAAATTTCAGTTAAGTATCTTCTGTTAGACAGCCAATCGAAAACGAGATTGGCTGTCAATTTACGAGGAGCCAACCAATCAAAACTCTTGGACGGAAAATCAAAACCACACGTCAGCTTTCGGGGCACGCGAAATGATATCGTTTCATGGTTCAGCAGGTTCTGATGACAAGCGGATGGACAAACAATTTCGGTCGTCATCACCAACGGGTGGATTCTCAATTTAGCGATGAATTTTCTCACGCTTTTCTTACAAAGATTTATAAATTTTTCTTTTTAGTTCCTCATCATCTCGAATCATGGGCTAATGCATCGCAATTTAGAGATTTTCGCTTGATGAAATAACCGTGAAATTAAAAGAACTATTTTTTTCAAATACAGGTGAAAATATTAAAGGCTGAAAAATAGTATTTTACAGTAAAAAAAAAAAAATTAAAAAAAGAAACCGTCGTTATATAGAAATTAATTTTATTGAAATTTCTCGTTATAAATATATTTCTCATTAAATTAAATAAACCAAAAATTTAAAATGTAAAATACTGTGTGGTGTCTTTAAAATACATTTTCTCAACTTTATATAAATTTATTGGAGAATATACTCATATGTATATATTAAATTCATTGTTTGCTAAAATATATTTACCTATGAATTTTATTATATGCTGTTTTCAAGAGAAATTGTAATTAAAAGAACCGTATATATTTTTTTCTTCTTTTGAAAGGGATTTTGTGCATATTTATTTTGAGAAAGTTGCGTTTTTATTGGGGATGATTTTCAATGTTTAATCAAAATAATATCAATATTTTCAATTAAACATTTACTTAATGGGGAAAGTTTTATTTAAATGAAATTATTCATCCATCTACAATTCCTTTTTCACATTACGGCTAATAAAATTATTCATCCATCTACAATTCCTTTTTCACATTATGGCTAATTCAACCAAATAATGCAAAATGGATTCCCGATTATTCGAGACAACCACGTTCAAAGTGGGAGTCGAACTCATTTACTTTTAAACTAAAAACCACAGGGTTGAATATTTAGTTATCAGATCAATGATGGAGGATTTGTTACTGAACTAATAAATTTGTAAATTAAAATATGCTAACTAGTAAAATTATTCATCTGAAATTTTCAGGGGTTGATCCTACAGGAATATACGGCTAAAAAGTGAATTCCAAACTATTGTAAACATTCACACTGGAAATGGAAATCAAAACCGTGAGTTGCTGAATTCTTCAAGCATAAAAGATTATAAGTCCAGTCAATATTTCATTCTTTATTCAAAGTTAAAAAGTTTGAGAAGAAATATCAAGTTTTATACATATAAAGAATAATAATGAAGATTTAAATTATTTTCTCCAAATAAACAGATTTTATGAAATGTATCCCAGATGCAGCTTCAACAATTAAATAATTATCGTTAAATGAATACATGTAAAGCACATTACCTTGCAATTAACTACATCATACTAAAACATAATTACGGAATTTCTAAAATACAAATGGCATTTTTCTCGTTAGAACCACTAGTTTAATTTGAAACATTCTACTAAAGCAACCATTTGATAAATCATCGCATTTCTCCAACTGCTGTAAGAATCGGTACTTTTGACATCACAGGTAATTAATTATTGTTGTCTGTCGTCTCGATACTTTCAACTTCTGAACAAGGTATCTAATATTTTAACTGAAAATATTTCTACAATGAAGTTTCCACAGGAAAGTTTCGAAGTATCCTATTGTTCAATACCCTGGAAAATTTCTGAATTTGACCTTCTCTTTGATTTCGATAATTATTTTATTAGTTTAATAATAATTATTAACTTATTGATTTCAAAGTTATTGTTAACAAAACAAATCTCCTTTAATAGTTTGAGAAAAATATTACGTTAACAATTCGTAAAACTGATGACAAATTAATGAAGATTATGTAAAAAAACAAATAAGATTTATTAATTAACAATACTTGTGTGTGTTTGTGTTAATAGTTTCACATAAAATTGATTTAATTACTCATTCCACAATTTTCAATTTGTAGCATGCAATCCATACATTCTATATATAACCATTTTAATAATCAAAATATAAAAGCTAATTATCATAACAGTTAAAATGCATATATACGTTATTTTCAATTTTATAATTATTTGTCAAGAAAATTCCATTGTAGTACACAGAGAATAATAAATATATAAATATCGATCACACACACAAAATTAGCTATAGTTATTTTATAGTTGTAGATCTATGTTCACTTTTTTATACGAGGGTTTATTCATGTAAACTGAATGGATTTGAATTAATGTTGAATTACTAAAACTACCCAAGTTGAGAGACAAACCCACAACTATTGAACTGAAGACCATATCATTAAGTATTCAGATTCTTACAATGAATTATAAGAGATAAAGGCAATACTATGGGTGAGATAGTGTTCTGAGTAATTAAACAAATAATTGATAACAATCAGTTAAAATTTCAAAACACATCAACGAAAGATAACTATCAGTTATCTTATTTTTTACTGTATCTTTTTATTGATTATCTTCTATGTTTTAGATAAATATCATTTATTTAACTTTTATTCAGTTAAGAAATTGCTAACGATATTTATGTCTACCACTAAAATACATTACTGGCCATTAAAATTGCTACACCAGGAAGAAATGCAGATAAAAAAAATGATATTTGTTGGACAAATATATTATACTAGAAATAACAAGTGTTTAAATTTTCAAAAAATTTGGCTGGATAGATCCTGAGAAATCAGTACCCAGAACAACCACGTCTGGCAGTAATAACAGCAGTTATACGCGTGTGCATTGAGTCAAACAGAGATTGGATTGCAGGTACAGATGCCCATGCAGCTTCAACACGATGCCACAGTTCATCAACCGTAGTGACTGGCGTTTGGTGACGAGCCAGTCGCTCGGCAACCATTGACCAAACGTTTCCTATTGGTGAAAGATCTGGAGAACGTGCTGGCCAGGGCAACAGCCGAGCATGTTCCGTATCAAGGAAGGTCGGGCATTATCCTACTGAAACGTAGGGTTTCGCGGGGCTCGAATAAAGGGTAAAGCCTCGGGGTCGTAGCACACCAGAAATATAACGTGCACTGTTCAAAGCACCGTCAATGCGAACAAGAGGTGACCGAAACGTGTATCCAATGGCACCCCATACCATCACGCCAGGTGATGGGCCAGTATGACGATGGCGAATGCACGCTGCCAGTGTGCGTTCACCACGAAGCCGCCAAACACAGATGCGACCATCATGATGCTGTACACAGAACTTGGATTCATCTGACAAGATGACGTCACGCCATTCGTGAGCCCAGGTTCGTCGTTGATCCCACCATTGAAGGCGCTCTTGTCTATGACGCAGCATCAAGAGAAGCCGCAGCCATGGTCTCCGAGCTGAGAGTCCATGCTGCTGCAAACATCGTCGAACTGTTCATGCAGACACTTGTCGTCTTCCAAACGACCCCGTTTCTTGACTCAAGACTTAGACGTGGTTGCACGATCCATTACGGCCATGCGGATAATATGCCTGTCTTATCGGCTGCTAGTGATAGGTGGCCGTTTAGATCCCGCATGGCGTTCCGTATTACCGTCCTGAACCCATCGATTCAATATTCTGCTAACAGTCATTGGATCTCGACCGACGCGAGCAGCAATACTGCGATAAGATAAACCGCAATCTCGGCACGCTACAATTCGACCTTTATCAAAGTCAGAAACGTGCTGGTATGCATTTCTCCTTTTTACACGAGGCATCACAACAACTTTTCACCAGGCAACAACGTTCAAATGCAATTTGTGTATGAGGAACCGGCTGAACAATTTCCTCATTTAAACACAATGTAGGTGTCGCTACTGGCGCCTGCTTTGTCTGAATGCGCTGAAAAGATAATCATTTGCATATCACAGCACCTTTGTCTTTTTGTATAAATTTCACGTCTGTAGCATGTCACCTTCTAGGTGTAGCAATTTTAATGGCCAGTAGTGTATTATTCAAGATAGCTCATAGATTGATGATAGTATCAATAATTGATAACAATCACCTAAAATTTCAAATTGTATTGACATCAACATCAATGATAACTACTATCATAACTATTGGTAAAACTATTCTCAGTTAAAGAACTGCTAAGTATCGTTATATATACTTCTAAGGTATTATTCTAGATAACTCGAAACAGAAGTTCATTTTTTTATTCGAATCCTTAAAAGCTTAACAAAAGGACTTCAATACTTTGTAATACTTATTTTCTCCATAATTCTAAAATTTTGAGTTAAGCTCTAAGAAAGAGTTTGATGCTCTAATTTGTTACACTCCTGACTTCCAGTTATAACATACCAGAATTAATAACTAAATTTTAGATATTAATTAATGAAAATACAGTTTGATTACGAATTGTAAAATTAATTTATAAGTAACAGGAATGTCTAAACAATATTAAAATATCCTGCGATTTTAATCCTTTCACTAGGATCGAGATTATCATTACGCCACTAAGATGTGATCCAATGTGAAGAGATGGATGTAACTTCGTATTATGTCAGTGAATATTAAAATTATTTTCTGTGAAATATTATTCGAAAGTACGAATATTTAACCTATGTAAGTCATAAAGTAGGGAGAACTATGATTGGTTGAAGGAAGAGAAGAGCAAACGTGTGATCATTTCTCCACCAATCGAGACCTCACGTAACACCGAGATATTAGTAATACAGTAAGAAAAAGTTGTTCGCAGTTCTAATCCCACAAACAAAAATGGTATTCAGAAAAGAAAGTTACGGAGAGTATAGGGAGATAACAAACTTATTCGTCATATAAATTATGATAATTTATAGATTTATTGATAAATTTCTGTTTTTTAAGTCCCTATTTTTATTTATTTGATATCACTAATTAATTGACTATTTCATATTTTCTTATTTTATTTTATTTTGTTCGTTTCAGGCTCTGTTTCTGTCGACCGAAAACGCCCACTTACCGGTTTACGCATCCAACCATTTTGTAATTTTGAATTACGGCCAAGCGAGGGAGTCTGTCTCTAATCTGGTACTCTTCGATGCAGACTATTACACAAGCTGTGAAATATTAACTCCTCGGGATGGACCTCAGAGGTGTAGAGTATCGAACTTACAACTTTCTTGTACAGAAATCGTACTTTTTGTTTTTGAGCCATAAATTTATGTTCTAGGCATATATAAATGTATACTTGACACTTTGTTGTCAGAAGAATTGAGTTTCTTGCAAAATATTATAATAAACTTCCCATTAATAAAAAGTTTATATGTATTTATAAAAGTACTATCTAAATTATTTTCTCTGATCACTTCATTAATCATTAAAATAATTCCAAAATTATTTATTAGTACCTTTTATTTATAATTATTCTTTGCAAAAGTAATAATGTTTTTTTTAACCTTGATGGTTAACTTAAATTTGAAGCAAAATACAATTAATTTAAATGTGCTAAAAATGTTTTTAATTTTAGGCTTTATTTTTATCGAATAAACGGGAATAATTTATTTAAAAGTCGATAATTTATGCTGATTTCCAAGCGAAACTTCTACAAAATTCAACATGGTAACAAAATAAATTACCATCCCACCCCAACGCGTTTTTGCTCTTATTTTCCTTATGCATATAAAAAAATAAAATACTGGGTGGTTCCAGCGGCAATTTACACGGCCAACATAATAACTCACTTTCAAAAAACACGCTCTTAAGGTCTTCTAGCAACGGTGAGAATTTCAACAAAACTTGAGCCCAAGTCCCTTTTACGAAAATGAAAGCGATTAATAAAATATTAGGCGGACGATAAAAAAAGACGGGGTGTGGGAACTTGAGAAGGAGATCTCAGCTTTCCCTAGTGGATCCATGTGTTATGATTCGTTGCCACGCGATATTAAAAGAAAAAAAAACACTTAAATGAGGAGACTCTGCATGCATTAATTCATGTTAATCAGATACTTGATCGATAACCATTTGAGACAAGTGCTTTTTTTTCCTTTAAAATTTTTTTATCTTTATTCTATTTTTCTTTCCCATTTTCGCAGTGCAATTTTTTCCCTTTTTTAGTGCACTTTAGTGCAGTCAGTTAATTTGCATTTGGGTCTTATCATCATCGACATTTGGCGACAAAGCGTTTTTGTTTAGTAGATCTTAGCGTACACTTAAGGTAATTAAGTGTTTCAAGCAAAAAAATCAGCCATTAGTAGCTAAAATATCAGCCATTAGTAACTATATAATGCTCGATTCGAGATACACCAGGGAAAAGGTGCGAGCAATCAATTTAGATTATAATCCTAAATTTTCTCCACTTTCGATTCGACTTCTGAATTTCGGATAAAGTAAAAAATTAAACAGCATAAAAGTTATTGTGACATTCATACACTAATTTTCTGGGAAATATTTATTTTTCACAAAAATTGACCATTTTGACTTGTTGCAGAGGAGAAAACTTGGAAAATTTCCTAAAGTAAATATTTGATATAAAATACAAAGATCTTTTAAAGCCATAGTTGTGTCGAACTTTTCTTCTTTAGTTCTTAAGACCATAATCTGTCACAATATTCATAGATCAAAGTTCAAGCTCGAATTTTAGAATTTTGCATCTACCGAATCTTTTGATCATATATTATTAAATAATACTAAAATATTTTTCATATTGAGGGCAATGAATTTAAAAGGAGAAACACAAGACAATTTAAAGTTTTAAACTAAGAAATGTCCGTAAAGATAATAAATTTGAAGGTCATATCCTTAAATGCATTTGGCCTTCAGATTCTTTTCATTTGAGCTAGCAGAGATGTTTGAAAAATTAACCCCTTTTTTTAAATTTCAATCTAAAAATATGCTTATCTGGTTCTTGAACTTGTTTAAGGAACTTTTCATTATTAGTAAAAGAAATTTTAACAATAAATTAAGCTAGTACTTAAGTTTTGGAGCAAAATTAGCTGCGTTGGCGTAGTACCATATTTTTTTTATGAAAATGTTGCTATACATAAATGTTATTTTTCATATTTAAAAATTAAATGATTTATAACTTTTGTACATATAGAATTATATATGATCACCAGAAATGACATTTAGTAAAAAATGTAATTGCATGCATTTACTTTCTAGCAACCTCAATCAGTTATATTTCTGAAAATAATTGCTTAAATACAAAAAGTTTAAATGCTTTTTTTTTTTAAATTACAACTTTTAATTTAACTGATATTACTAATATTATAATATTTTTTCCAATATGCTTTTCAAAATGTAACGATTTCTAAAACTAAATATAACTTGGCTACTTATATTCTAAAACTAGATATAAGTTAGAATGAATTTTTTTGTGAAAAAGAATATTAATTTCCTTATATTAACACTGATTAATACCTTATATAGAAATCATTAGTATTTTAAAAAATATTTTTCTTAATTAATAAATAAAAATTTTATTATTAATTATCATACATTTTTATAAGTATATAATAATTAATAATACGAAACAAAAAAAACTAAATTTCAGTAAATTAAATTAAAATAAGCTGCTTACTTCTGATTTTCCTTTTGAGACACAGTTTGGTATATTTGAGGGCTCAATAAAAATAGCATCGGCCTGAAATAAAAAAACATAAATTTTTATTCATTATATAACACAATAAAATGATGTGCAACTATTAATTCAATTTTACATATTCACAAATAAAAATATAAAAACAGTATTATAAAATTTTAAACAGTGTATTCATTTTATCAATTGTTACAATACAGAAAACTCTATAAAAAGTAATTTTTGTAATTTATGAAGATAGTGACTATATATAAAGACAGAATCTCATAAACAATTATGTACATTTATATATTAATTCATAAAAATTAATGCTTGTTTTATAAATTCATTAAAATATTCAAATTTCATATATAAAAACTGGCATTCTTCAGATTTTAATTCTCTCATTGTACAATTAATATTGATTAAATTTTAAAGCTTTTCACTAAACAAATGTTATGTCTTACTAATGTTTTTGAAAAGAATTGTTTAAATATAAAAAATTCAAAATGTTTTTTTTATTTTAAATTATAACTTTTAAACTAATTCATATTATTAATATTAAAATATATTTTTTTCAATATGCTTTTCAAAATGCAACGATTATTCTTTCATTACATCAGTAACTGTAGAACCGAATTAAAAGATAGGTTTTAAATTTTATTATTTTGTTTTGAAATTTATTTTTATCTTAAGTCAATTAATTAATCAAATACAATGACAGTATACATATTTTTCCTTAATTTAAATATTACAAAATTTTTTCAATATCAGTTGTTACCACCACAATCGTCTGCAGAGGACCTTGATAAACAAAGCGAAAAACATTTAAATTTTACTAATGTTGCTTAGTTCTTAAGACAAGCGAATTGTATGCTTGGTAATGAAAAATTCTTATTAATGAAGTATCTTAACTAATGTAAAAGTCTATTATAAAATCATGCGTAAAATTTAATAAAAATAAAATAATAAGTGTATCGCTCAGGAATTTAAGATCAATGATTACTAATTTCTGATAAATTGTTTGTTTTCATCAAAATCAATTTCGTTCTTTTTCATATCAATATAACAAAGAAAATAACAAACTAATTTTTTTTATGTTGTATGTATTTCAATGTATAAAAGATTACAATTTTCATTGCATGTATTTATATTAAAATATTATTTATAGACTGTCTGTATAATAATTCTAGTTTAGTTCAGGATAAAAAAATCTCGTAACTATTATCGAGTCTATAATGCCAAACATCATATAATAATGTAAGAATCACACACTACATTTTAAGGTTACATTATAGGCTATAAAGTACTCTCGAAAATCACTTTTAAAGATGTGGGGAAAAGGCTATGGAAAATCTCGCCAAGCGCTTTCCGCGTAGATGAGAATGTTTATGACACTGTCGCAATTTCCTTATCATCTGTCCCCCACCCCCATCCACTCCATGGGAAGTTGACAAAGATTTCGAAATAAAACCCCATCCTAGGTGCAGAAAGAAAAAGCAACTCTTCCGGGCGTGAGAATTATCCCCACGGTGAACGAGAGCTGTTAATATTTAAAGGCGCAATTTCTCGCCGCGTCCATTTGCGATGAGGCGCGAGTTTTGGCGAAAACAGATTCCGTGCGCCAACGTGTGAGATTATTTTACGTCCCCGTGGAATATTGTCGCCAGCGATACGCGGGAAGTTAATCTAGTTTAGTGCCGAACCAGGAAACGAATCAAAAATTGAGTAGCTTGCGGAATTTGTTAGTATAATCAGAGAATATATAAGAACAAAGAATTTTATTGTGATTAGGATAGCAGAATGCATGTTAACAGTAAGGTTAATTTATGTACAAATTAGTTACACTTCAGCAACTTTTAACTTGAATTTAAAAGCAAGTACTTAAAAATTAACATAATTTTGTTTCATTTATCTTTTCGCGTATAAAGTTCAAAACTGTGAATCCCTTGACAATAAAATACTATTCAACATTGTTATCTAAATATTCATAAGTTAGTAATTTAACATATTGCAGCTTGAATAGTATAATAATTAATATTTTTTAATTTTTAAAATTGTAAATGAAATTTAAATGATGAATATATTTAGTATTAAAAAATTGCATGAATTTAATGTATAAATATTATGTATTATATATATATATTTTTACAGAGTTATATTATTTTTTTGTACCGTATTTATAATTTCATTATTATTGTAATTCTAATTCAAAATGCTTCTATTAAAAATTCTTTGCAATAAATTTGTCATTTTCATGCGTATATTTAATATATATATGCATAATTCTTTGGTGCAAAGTATATAATTTGGCATAAAAGTCATTTTTGAATTTGTATTAATGTTATTTTTGGAAGAGTGACTTTAAAAGTTTATAAGTCATGGCGAACACTTAAGAAACTGTATGCCAAAGAGCTTAGAACTCCTTAAATATAATGATTATTAATAACTTTAAATGTGACATTTATTTTATCACGTTATTCATCATCAGCCATTTCTAAACCTCTAAACCACAAAAAAAAAAAAAAAAAAAAAAAAAAATAGAAACTTAAATATGGGCCCTGTTTAAGAAACAAAGAGAATAACTGAGCTGGTACTTTTTTCCACGCTACACTAGTGGTGTAAAATTTCATTTATACGAAAATTCCATATGCGTTATTCATGGTAATGCTTGGTGCAATCTAGTAACGAATCTGCTGCTTTAAGCACTCAAATATAACGCTTTTCTCTCTTATGATACTAAAGCATTATTATGATTACGCTTAAGTCATAGTGTAAATTGTATAATATCGTATTAACTTTACCCCTATGCAGCTTTACTACGAATTTAGGAGAGCAGACTTTACTCATATCATAAAAACAGTAATAAGAAAGAAATGTCAAAATGAAAATAATGCATTTTATGAAAAATTTCGAAGAATCTAAATATTAAAGTATAATATAAATTAATACTATCAAATAGTAATATATATATATATATATATATATATATATATATATATATATATATATATAGTATACAACGTACATTTTATATATTACGGTATGATACAATACCATGCATAGTAATGTAATACGTTATATTATAAATTATAAAACCAGCTTTTGTAAGATCATTATCAAGGATGCAATAAGGAAATTAGGATTCTATGAAATTCATATGTATTATGCAAATCCTTATTAAGTAATATCTTTTGAAATATATACCCTTTTTATAGGCCTCATCATCGTTATATATCATTTAATATTGGCAATTCATTAATCAGGGTTTGAAACCCAAGATGAGTAGGGAATATTGATCGTTAAAATTCTTCTTCAGCTATGAGTTTAAATCTAGGTATGTTGATTGATATTACTCTAATAATTGAGTTTAAAAGTTATTCAAGATTTCATCAAATTGAAATTGAGACCGTGGTAATCGAGAGGACAAAGACATTTGCTTTTGCATCTGCAAAACAACGGGTTCAAAAGCCGACATGAAAGAAGTTGATCGCGTGGTAAGGGGCACTAGAGTAAAGAATATTTGTGAGGACTAATATTTTTCCATCTGATGGAGCCTGGTGGTAAAACAGCATTCTTCGGTGAATAAAGTCCCGGGTTCGATCCCAGCCACTGTACAAGAGGTGGAATGTTGCGCTTTGGATTTCAGCATGCATATCTGTCAGGATAGGAGCTCAGGAGTTTTCCGAGTTTCCTCCCTTGCGACATGTGAATACGATCTATTACCAAAGGCAATTGAATCGCATAATATCAAGATACCTTACAATGATGTCTACTGCGCCATGTCAAAATATAATATAAAAGAATGAAACCTAAACGTACTGCAAATATGTTGGTAATTATTCTTAAAAAAACTTTTTCTTTTTATTTTAAAAATATTTTTTTTATAAAATACTTTTTCTTTTTATAGATTTACATAAAGACAAATTTTATTTTTCTTAATTAAAAAAAATTAATGGATTATGTTCTTAAGATACGGTGATTTACAGTATTGATTCACTAATGGCCCTGATTCACACAACTAAGATATGACTTTTAAATATCCTATAATCTATTTATACTGGAGAGATGCCTATTTTGATTTCAAGCGTCTTCCGGAACCCTCTGCCTCCATCGTCTGAAAGTATATCAAACCACCCGTAGCAGTCCGCCCCTCCCTATAACGACCTCTCCCTATAACAAATCACTCGACCGAACAGAATCTGGCAACGGGAAAGGATCGACTTTCAGTCAAAAGTCAAACCCCCTTAATTAAAAATCCCAGGCATTCACTTTTCCCGGATCAGTAAGAAAAGAGGGTGGGCGAGGCGGAGCGCGAAAAGACAATCGGGAAACGATGACATTGTTCGATCGACCCTTTCGATCCCCCCTTCCCCTTCATTAATCGAGTGGAAGGTTCGATTAGTTCCCGTCCATTGTAACGTTCTCTGTGTTGCCTGCTTTTAATCTAGCGTAATGGAGGGTACAGATAAGGATTTCGGGCAGAAAGGACCCCACCATTTTTCCAAGCTCCCTGTAACAAGATCGTCTGCGACGAATGTTTTCTGTCCCTAAATAGAAGAATGGTATACAGTGTTAAGGAAAATGACGAATCTCACACACATTTCACTTAGTTCTAGTTGGTATATGTAGTTGTATTTTTGCCTATGACCGCTCAAAAAAATAGCGAATAGTTTTTTTCTAATTAACTTTTACTTTTTTTACAACAATTTTATTAATAAGTAATTTAACCTCCTTTAGTGTGTAACAAAAGTAAGCAGGATTCACGATTATTTTGTAACAGGCCAACCTTTCCAGAGTTGAAGGTTATAGCTTTGAAAACTAAGAATTGTTGAACATTAGAGGATGTATAACTTATTTCTGTTTTCTGCATGTGTTTGTCGGGAGTTTTCTGACTTTCTTTAATTGCGACTTTCATTCTTTGAATACCCTATGAAAGATTCTTGTAATTGTCAATATTTCGAAATGTTTTACAATAGTTTTTGATTGTTATGCTTTCCACTTTCAACTGCAAGCAATTAGGCTTACAATGATTGGAGGAAGACGCCAGCCAATCAATCCGAATCTGTTGTCTGTACTTGAATTATCAATGCATTTTATCTCATGTTGAAAAATGAGTGCATTTTACCGGTCTGATGTACATTTTATAGATAAAGTCATAAGGGAGAAAATTCACTAGTATCTACCTCAATCAAACTGCACACAATAAACAAAAGTATAATATTATATACCTTAGTTGAATAGTAGTTAAAATACAACTCAATACTTTCACTCCAACGATTCTAGTTCTACATTTAAGATACGATCAGTTCTCGGTAGAAACCTTAAGCACATGGAAACTATATTTTCAAATTCCCAAATTGACTTCGACAAATAATATTTATTGTAATAGAATACTCAACGAGCCCTTATAAGAGCACTATCTTCAGGGTAGAAGGCTTAGAATTCGATTCCGGCTATTACTAACGAATGGAAGAAATATTTTGAAATATTTCTCTATTAGCTACATTTGTCAATGTGACTGCTTGAAAGTTTTCACTCTTTCGATATGCATATATACAGTCCACTAAAGTAAACCCTTCCTATTACGCTAGAAATATTCAAAAACGCCTTACAACATTCTTGAGTTTTTCGACTGTTTATAATAAGGACGCAACAAATCTTTTATTGTAAATACGGTATGATCTCAAAGAAATAAATCATATTTAAAGCAACATAAAAATAAACATTCTCATAATGCACTATTTTAATTTCATATGCCTAAAGACAATTCCTCGTTTCTAAATATTTATTTACAATAGTTAACGGATTATTTTTTTAAACTGCTCTTAATAGTTTTGCACATATTTTGCTTATAAATAAATGCTTCAATTTTCATGCTTTTACCGATATGATTTGTTATTTCGAGTATAAGTTACATTCTTTTAAACAAGGAATAACTTTATAATTTCAGGTATCAAATAATTTAAACACAACGCATGATTCTTAAAGAACGTTAGAAATGAGAATAATTTGTATGCGTTTGTAAATATTTAATCAAACAGATCTTATTATCGTCTGAAATAGTTGCAACAGAGTCGTTGCCACTCACAAAAAGATAGATGACCAGTGGACATTAATATGAATGTAAATATAGAGCGATACAGCTGTAAAGATGATACAGCTCCCAAAGTTCTATAATTGACTATCCTTTCTAATCATCATAGCCTCGAAGGCCGTCTGCAGATCACGTGACAAGCCATCCATTAAGGGATGCAGAAGTCACCTTCGTATAAAGGAATGGTTCTCTACATGCTCGAAAGGCCTAGTGCTGTGATTTCGGATTCATTGTTGAAAGATAAAAGGGTGGTGTCCTGGTGGGGGTGTTTGTAATTAAAAACCGATTTTCACGCATGAATAATAGCGCAGCCATTAAAAAGTCCTCCCAAATTATTATTCCGATAGATATCATGCATCAGTCGGTCTAATTGCTTCATCCTTCTCCCCCCCCCAACTTTGTGAGAAATGGAGCAAAGAAGGGTGGCTCTGAGCTTGGATTTCTTGAAATATTTCTCGTCTGTCATTAACGTTGAAAGAAAGGTTATTTTCTGATTGCATTTGCTGCTGATTTATTGGTTTCAATCAAACAAACTAAAATTTCATTGGATTTTATGTTACAAATTCACTGCTGTGAAATTGTTACAATTTTAAAAATGATAAATTGTTATCTGGTGTATGGTTTTATTAATGTGTCATAAAAAAGCATCTTACTGATATTCATAAAATTTTTGTAAATATAGTACACATTGTATGTAAATAAAATGTGAGTGCAAAGTTTGATATATGTTATAGGTCATATACCTCTTATAAGAATTAAGATTGAAAGTTGTAATTTTTCTTTAATAAAACGATGTTTGAAATATTTTCTTTTTTGAAGAATTATATTTAAAATTACAAATTTGCAATATGTAAATAAAATCTACATCTTGAAAAAGAAAAATCTACATGAATCAATTTTCGAGCTGCTTTTTTTTTTTTCCACAACTAAAGCAATGAAATTTTTTTCCTCTAATTTAAAAAAGATAACTAGTTGGTAATAAAGAAAGCAAGTTTGTAATCTTTTTTACTAGTAACATTTAAAATTGGGGAAAAAATAAATAGATAATCTATTTAAACAAAACACTTTTTACTTCATTTTTTGCAAGCTTTTTCACTTGCAGGCATCAAAGATTAAATGTGATTTTCGTAGAGAAAAAGGTAAATTAAAAAAAA
>JAPDSC010093957.1:462643-486161 GCA_026290005.1 Latrodectus geometricus | reverse complement strand
AAAAAAAAAAATCTTCAAAAGAAACCAAAGTACGAAGAGGAGAAAAAGTTATAACTCTTCTTTCTGTGAAAGATAAAGAAGTTACCATTAGATTTATGGATTTCGCATTAAAAGATTAGAGCCCGCATTTCTTTTTAGTTTTTTTACTTCCTTTTCTTCTTTATAGATGGCGCTAAATCTTTCTTTCCCAAATATCCTGACTCGTGTAAGATTTGGATCTGAATATATATATATATATATAAGACATATTAGATATTCTAAATTCCGAACGGGATCAAAAGCACCGAACGAACAGAAGTGAGTGATGTACGACTAATCTGCAACAATGTTGTCTTTCTGTGAAAGAGAATAATTCATGGATATTGGATTTTATTGCGACATAATATATAAATCTTATTTGTTGGCATAATATATTTGTTTCCGATATAGTTTGGGGGTATTTTTTTACTCGAAATGAATTTTTCTATGCAATTTTTTTGCGTATATAGTACAATATTTCATACTGAGATTATGATACAGTCTACAAAACAATATCAGCTTAGAATTAACAAATATTCATTACTAAATTACAAATAATTAAAACTTAAAAAACTATATGCATAATAAAAAGCAAAAAAAATATTGCCAAAAAGCTCGAAAGATCCAAATAAATGAATAATTAAAGAGTTCCCCAAATCATCAATATACAGAGAACATTATAAGTCATTATTGGGCAGAAGATATTGCATTCCATTAATTATACAGAAATGAAAATCATCAAAAGCATTTACACAGATCATTGTAAGTCATTAATAAATTGACGGCATGAATCAGGAGACACTGTAAGACACAAATTAGAAGAAAATCTAAATCCTTATTGAACAAAAATCCTTCTAAAGTCATCAATTAGAGAAAAAAGCAAATTATGAATAAACCTACACGCAAGCAGTTATACATCACCAAAGGACTGAGGATATTGTAAATTATCGATTAAAAGGAATTATAAGTTGTCAATTAAAAGATATCGTAATTCATCACTAGTCAGAAAGCCTTGTAATTATTTAATTAGAGGGCAAAGACAATCACCAATAAACCTCAAGTTCTGTAAATCATAAACCAGATTACATTATAAGGCATCAATAAGAGGGAAAGCAAGTCATCAATAGAAAGATGCATAGAACATTGTAAATTATCAATGAACCGAGGATGTTGTAAATTTTCAATCAGAAGACTTATAAGTCGCCAAAGATATCGCATTTCATCACTGGTTAAAAAGTATTATAAATCATCAATTAGAGGGCTAAGCCAATCATCAATGAACATATACATAGGACATTGTTAATCATCATTGAATCGAGAATACTGTAAATCGTCATTTAGAAGACATTATATGCCATCAGTTTAAAGATATTGTAGTTGATTAATGTTCTAAAAGCATTATATCCCATCAATCAAAGAGCAAAGCAAGTCATCAATAAACATATACACAGGGCATTGGAAATTTTCAATAAACTAAGGTTATTGTAAATCATCAATTTAAGGCCATTGTAAATCATCACCATTATTGACTTTATTTGTCATCAATGAAAAGACGCTATTCTAAATTATCAACAATATCACACTGCAAATAAAAAAAATTGGAAATTTCAAATTATCTATAAAATATTTTATTAAAACAATGCTATTTTTTAAGTAGTTTGTGCATGGACGTATACTACTGAATGAAGTTGAACTTAATGCTTAATTATGTTCCTTACCATAAGAATTCATAGTTGTTGCCTGAATTCGAAATTTGTATTGGTTACTGAGTACGCACAATATAGCTATGAATATCTTTAAGTGTCACATGTTTATAATTCAGCAACATTTCATAACATAATAATCAAATAACATATAAGCACAGTAAAAAGGACAAAAACTGAGATAAAAGATATTTTGATCTGATACAATTTTCGATATAGTTTCCAGATAAAATTATATTTTACGCATGTTTAGCTATAAATTTTTAATAAGTTGATGTGTTATTTACGATGTGTATCTTTAAAATGCTTTCAACTTTCAAACAAATGTTTTAGAGCCAATTTTTTTTTGCCATCTGTCATTATATAAGCCGATTTCTTATTATAATTTAAGTGCTAAAATATTATAACTTTTTCATTATGCTACTCGTTAATTTACCTACAGAGTGAAGATACATAATTTTAGAAACCTAATTTTAAAGAAACGAATTTTAAAAAATTGAAATAAACTAATACACTACTGGCCATTAAAATTGCTACACCAGGAAGAAATGCAGATAACAAAATGATATTTATTGGACAAATATATTATACTAGAAATAACAAGTGATTAAATTTTCAAAAAATTTGGCTGGATAGATCCTGAGAAATCAGTACCCAGAACAACCACCTCTGGCAGTAATAACAGCAGTTATACGCCTGGGCATTGAGTCAAACAGAGATTGGATTGCATGTACAGGTACAGATGCCCATGCAGCTTCAACATGATGCCACAGTTCACCAACCGTAGCGATTGGTGTTTGGTGACGAGCCAGTCACTCGGCAACCATTGACCAGACGTTTTCCATTGGTGAAAGATCTGGAGAACATGCTGGCCAGGGCAACAGCCGAACATGTTCCGTATCAAGGAAGGTCCGTACAATACCGGCAACATGCGGTCGGGCATTATCCTGCTGAAACGTAGGGTTTCGCAGGGCTCGAATAAAGGGTAGAGCCACGGGTCGTAACACACCAGAAATGTAACGTGCACTGTTCAAAGCACCGTCAATGCGAACAAGAGGTGACCGAGACGTGTATCCAATGGCACCCCATACCATCACGCCAGGTGATGGGCCAGTATGACGATGACGAATGCAAGCTGCCAGTGTGCGTTCACCACGATGCCGCCATAGATGGATGCGACCATCATGATGCTGTACACAGAACCTGGATTCATCTGAAACGATGACGTCTCGACATTCGTGCGCCCAGGTTCGTCGTTGATCACACCATTGAAGTCGCTCTTGTCTATGACGCAGCGTCAAGGCAAGCCGCAGCCATGGTCTCCGATCTGAAAGTCAATGCTGCTGCAAACGTCGTCGAACTGTTCGTGCAGACACTTGTTGTCTTCCATACGACCCCGTTTCTTGACTCACGGCTCGTGACGTGGTTGCACTATCCATTACGGCCATGCGGATAATATGCCTGTCTTCTCGGCTGCTAGTGATAGGTGGTCATATTGATCCCGCATGGCGTTCCGTATTACCGTCCTGAACCCATCGATTCCATATTCTGCTAACAGTCATTGGATCTCGACCGACGCGAGCAGCAGTACTGCGATAAGATAAACCACAATCCTGGTACGCTACAATTCGACCTTTATCAAAGTCAGGAACGTGCTGGTACGCATTTCTCCTTCTTACACGAGGCATCACAACAGCTTTTCACCAGGCAACAACGTTCAAATGCAATTTGTGTATGAGGAACCGGCTGAACAATTTCCTCATTTAAACACATTGTGGATGTCGCTATTAGCACCTGCTTTGTCTGAATGCACTGAAAAGCTAATCATTTGCATATCACAGCACCTTCTTCCTTTCATATAAATTTCACGTCTGTTGTATGTCGCCTTCTTGGTGTAGCAATTTTAATGGCCAGTAGTGTATTTCACCCAAAATGTGTGATGACATAAGAAAAAGTTGGCAGACAGCTGACTAATTTATTTTTTCAATAATTTCATTTTCATACCATTTCTTATTGATACCTGTAACCAATAATGTTTGAACCTTGCAAACAACATCTATGAAGTAACCAAGCAATACCCAAATTAATTCTACTAAATAAGAAAACTTATTAGCACAATAATGACATGTAATAATTTTGAGTTTTTAAAGGCAAAAATTGCACAGAACTTCATAAATTTCGTTGTCAAGATAAAAACAATTCTAGCATCGATAGTGATAAAAATATTCTAGTGCTGAAAATGATAGAAATAGTCTCAATTTAAATTTGTAGTCAAATGATTTTATTTTTGGTTATCATCAGCTATTTCAATAAATAATGGATATAAAAGTTAGTGACTTTGGTAATTATTTATTCTGTTTTATTAATTTGTGTTGCAAACAATTCTAAGATACCTTACGTAATTATGTATATTAATATTACCAGGAACTCTTTTTAAAATCATTTTTTATTCTGAAGTGAATAATGTAGAATATATCGCTAAAATCCACAAATTATGGTTGCAAAAAGATAACAAAAAGAATCCACTGTACTGCCATGTACTGACAAGGGACTCTATATGATAAAAGACCATCATATTGCCAAATATTATCTGTAGTCAGTGGTTTTTGTCCTTACTTAGAAATCGTTGTCTTAAAGCGATAATCGTCAATTTTAAACAAGCTTGATACATTTTAAAGATAAGAAATGACCTTTAATGTATCAAGGTCACCATTTCATTGACATTAATAACATTCTATGGATTAAATACATTTTAAGTACCATGACTTTTTTATCATTCCCTTGTTAAAAAATCAAGGAATAACAATAAATATTTGGATAATTGCAGATGAAGGTTATTTTAATCTTATCACACACAGAATACCAGCTTAAGATATTACCTTTGTGAAACGAACATACAAAGAAAGTGCTTAACTTGCTTAAGATAAATTCTAATTATTGTTGACAAACGAAGATATTACATTCTTAATGCAAGCAGAAATAAACTCGCTGTATCTCCGTGCTTTCAGACGTAAATGACAGAGTCCTCATACATCGTTATTAAAGCCCCATTTCAGCTTGTTTGGGGAAGATTTTTTTCATAACTTGATGGCAGGAATTAATTGCCGAAATATTAATGTCTTTTGGAACAGCAGTGGAAAACAGAGCACACATTCCTCCACTGCATGCACCCCCCGTTAACGTAAAAACCATTGTTATAAGTAGTTTCAGTAGACGAAGACAGATGATTCCCAGGGACTCCAAACCACTCCAATTAATGGCAGCAAAAAACTATTTAGGAACACCAACTAAAAAAAAAACTAGTTCTTTGACACCCGGATGAAACAAAATAATCAGAAAGAATGAAAGATGATTCGTAAGACAACTCCTAATCCTCCTAATGTAAAAACCATACATCTTAACGAGGCTTTTTGACAGTTTTTGTTCTCTTCTAAGACGCTCCTTTTTCTTACCGTATCTGATCGTTTTTTGTCTCGAAAGATGCTGCCGTCAAGATTAACAAATCCATTTGTCTAATACTCCTTGCATTATGAATGTTAAAGAACAGAAGAAGGTATCAAATATACCAGCAAAGTACCCTAAAATATTCCTGTGGCTTCATTCATTTTTTGTCAATTGTTCTTAATTATTACACGAAAAAGATTTTAATCATACAAATTTGAATTACCAAAAGAGAAAGCAGTGAAATATCTGTAATTTACATATACATATGTTGATACTCCTTTTTAAAATTGACTCTGCAATAGAATACTGATTGCTAAAGATTCGAACATAAATTTATGTAAAAGGTAATCAAGTATATATAATAAGTTTCTTCACTTCATATACAACTATATAAAAAACTTATGAACTTAAATAAATTTACTAACTTTTATTTATTTATTTGCTAAAAAATTCAGCAAGCTCTTAAAATTTTTGTTCGATAAATTATTTAACAGAAAATCTTCATTATTTTTTCAAATTTAGATAATTTGACTTTCTCTATGTGCATAAATTTCTGGAAGAACTTTCGTATACCAAACCTTTAAAGCTTATTCTGCTGTCTATTTAGTCTATTTAGCTGTTATGCATAGATTTTAGTAAATACCATTGAGAGCCATGTTAGGCTTAAGATAAGTCTAATATAAATAATCAAAGCTTAAAAGTTTATCATTTTATTCGGTTATGAAAATTTTTGGTATATAAATTTGAACGGTCGAAAATAATGAGCAGAAGAAAATAACCCAAATTAAGAATTATAGTGAGAAATTTTCAAATTTTAAAAAATTGTGGCAATTGAAGCTTATCTCTTGATTGATAAATGATAAAAAAGATTACAAATAAATAAATAATTTTTTAAAATAATAATTAATTTAAATTTTAAAAAACAATTTAAAAAATTTTAAGACTGGTGAAATAGTTTTGTATATTTCACTTGAAGAATTCTTTGTTATTCTGTATTTTGGAAAATACTACAATTCTTTTACATCACTTGCAACAACTTATTGGATTTTGTTAATTATAAAAAATCCGAAATGTATATAATTCTAAGTTCTTAGAGATACCAACATTTTATACTTTGAAATGAAAATATTCCAAATAATGTGAACTGGTTCAGTATACTATAAAGTAACGAATAATAGTATTTTGATAAATTCTTCACCATGCTTTCGACTGCCTTTGTGAGTTTATCACGCCAAAATGCAATCGCTTTTAAAGAAGCCTTCTTCCTTTAAAGGCACACTTTAAAAAGTTTCGGAATTCCTTGCTCCTACAAATGCAAGTATTTACCAACGAAAGGTATACTGCTTCAAAAAATGACCACTTCATTTTTTGATAGCCATACGTCCTCTTCACCACAAAAAAAAACAGCAAAACCAGATTACCAATTTTATTTTTTTCTCAGTTTATCGAAACCTCCGATTTATTTAGTTAGTTTTTTTCATAGAAATATAAACTTTTTTTCAGTTCGAAAATGAAGTACAGTGGAATTGCTTTCGATCTTTTTTATAGATATAATTTTTTTTTTCAAAAGTGCATCGAAATCGAAATTTCGTCCGAATTTTATTTCATTTTTCTGTTTATTTTTCATCTTTTCCCTTCAGTTCAACTTGACATTTTTTTTTATCCCTTGCGGTTAAAGCTTATTATTATTATTTTCTTATTTTTTTTATATCTGTAAACGATTTTTTTCTTTAAAAAAAAATAAAGTAAAAAGTATACATAAAAAAGCAGACGTTCCCATCATGGACGTGTCGTTCGCGTTTTGGACTTTGACAAGTGAAGTGAAGTGAAGTCACTTCTTAAACATGCCAGAAGAGAGATCTTCGCATTTATATTCCAAACGGAATGATGGGACTAACTTCTCGAGAAGCATAAGACTGATTCCACAAAAATAAATAGGTTTTCCTTTCTTTTTGAAGTTATCCATTTCGATTACGCGTTCTTTTCAGTTACTTCCCCCAACTTTTCATTTAATAGATATATTCTGGATAAGATGTTACGGGACGTTTGTCCTTTTCATAAAACATCTCTTTATTAAGTTTGAGATTTCATTGCGATAGGACCGATAAAAATACCACGCTTTTAATAATAATTGCAGATGCCCATTCTCAGAAAAATATTTTAAATATTAAAGATATAATCGATACGTTTAAGTAATCCATTTATGAAATGGAAAACCAGGAATTTTTTAAATGATTTTCAAAATAGTTGCAAAATATCCCAGATTTGATGTAGAAGTGGTCATAACATGATTAAAACAGTAAAAATAATTAATTTTTAAAGTTTTCTCTTATAATTTTGCGCATAAGAATCTATTCTATTTGAAGTTAAAACTCAAATACAGATATCTAAGTTTTGGGTCGCCATGTTAGGCTTAGCTAAAACTCTGTGGTAATATTATATACATATAAATGTACGTATGTGTATGTTTCTAACAAAATCTTAAAATCTTTTTATCAATATTTAAAAAAAAGTATAATTTTTTTTTATTTCAATTAATAATGATAAAAGATAATGATTATCGTATTATTTGCTTTTATAATTTAAATAAATATATAAAAATTTCTATACCATATTTATTATCTAACGTTCTTCCATTGTTTCAAATGCAGACAAAACTTTCCGTAACTGTTATAAAGACTTCAAAACTAAAAAAAACTGAATTGTGTTTTTGCAATAAGAAAAATAATCGTTAAGCAATAGATATATCCAAAAATACGCATAAATCTGAACTATGGCAATATTTTCCCAAAGTTATTGATTCTTGTTTGAAATATTCTCAATATTTAGTAAATCAAAATGTGTCCTAAGCGTTCAATTAAAAATATGTAGGATAATTTTTTTTGGTTTTCAAATATAATAATATTTTTTATAATTGAAGGCCCAACACTAAAATCATTTTAAATTTTATTCAAACTTTTATTAAAACCGTTGCTATTATCCATATTTAATGCATTCAAGCAAACATTTTATCCAGAACTTGAGAATTCATTACGTCGTAGAAGCACGAATTTGCAATGAAAAGTTTTATGTGAAGTAAAAAATATTAAGTGATATTAAAAAACAGAACAAATGTCAAAAATTTATACAAAGAGAATTTAAAATTTTCTTTTCAAATAGTTTTCAATACTACAGTTTATTAACAACAATGACAGATATTCAGTTTCTTTCATTGAGTCTCAAAATAGTTGTTTCCTGCTCATAATCATTGCATTTAAAACAAACCCTTATGTAATCAATATGATTATATTTTCAGAACAACTTTGATATACCCAAAAATTAAGCGCCAAATCTGGCACTTCCTATGGACGTTTTAGGATTGCTGTTTCTTATTTTGGTGTTGCTAATTTAGGTTTTTTCAGCTTTTAGGTTTTTGCTGTTGCCAAATTTAGTATTTTGTACCATTTTCTGAGTTTTTATTTTAAAGGTTTTTATGTATTAATTGTTTGTAATTAGCGAGAATCCATCTTGGCGAGTAAAAAAAGGCGCCAAAAACAGGTATTATGGCTGGTGAGCGAAAAAAGTCACCAAATTTTAAAATGTTTTGAATCAAGACTCCAACTACGGATAACTTTTTTAATGCTAAGAAATAGTTTTTCCAAACACTAATGAATACCAATGACTAGTTGATCAAGTACAAGTAAAAGTTGTTGTTGCTTTATTATACTCTATAGTAAATTAAGCTACTTGTTGACATCGATCAGAACTAAAGGAAATTTAAACTAATATTAATTTGTATCATTTAAATTTTTTTTTTCATTAGTCATCAATGTAAATGTGGATTTTTCTTTTTAGTAATTTCTCAACCAGCTTTATTAATTAAAATTTTCAAAATATTCTTTAAAATTGAGTTATTGCTTCTTTTTGATATTAGAAAAATTATACGTAAAAATATTGGAGAAAAATTATTTTAAGAGTGAAGAACTGATATAAATCACAAGATATTCAAATAGAATTTCGAGTGAGAAGAAAATAATCAGAAGCAATCGATTCTGGATCGGTTTCGAAGGAGATCCATTTACATTATATCCCACACTATGCTAGGTCACTTTTTAACTAAACATATTTAGCAATAGGAAAAAAATTCGCATGAACGAACAGTTGTATGCTTCAACTGCTGGAATTGAACTCCAGCCATTGGAAGTTGTACTTTATATGTAAAATATGTTACAAGGAAACAATTTTCTCAAATCTGGGCCGTAAGAAATGTGTTTTTCTTTCGAATTCTTTTATTCTTTCTTCCCAATTCCAAGAAGCAAGTGCTTCGAATCATGAGATTCAGGAAATAACAATCCGGAATATCTGAATTGTGACTTGGTTATTTATAAGCATCGGCGATTTGGTTCAAATTTTACAAACGGAAGTTGTCTTTCAAAAAATCTCAAAAATATTGTGTATAAACTGAAACTTAAAACAGTGTTATAGATAACACTTTGTTTACAATAGTAATAGTTGCATTAAATATTTTATATCCAGAAATGAAGTCCAAATGATATCAACAAAAAGGAAATCATTCATATAAAATCTTTCCTTAATTCTAAGAAACATTGATGCACAGATATTTTTATTAACAAAATGAAAACTATTGTAAAAATTAACATTTTGGTTCTAACCAAACATTCACTTGATGCAAAATAAAAATGTACATGCTGCCATCTATCGATTAAATCAGATACTAACAAATCAATTCTGATTTATAAGGAATTTACAATTTATAATATCTTTTCACTTACTATCGGTGGTTTAAAAATTCAAAAATTGAACATTAGCCAATATCTTTATTGAGATGAATGAAAGTTTCTTACAATAATTTATTTTCAATTTTTGCAATTTAAAGTAGATTTAAAATTACATTTACTTTCTCGGGTGTTAAAAATCTGTTGCTACAACTATTTTATATATTCAGGTCAAATATTAAAAGAATTTATCTAGTAACATAGCAATTTTTTATTGATTATTAGAATAGGCAAAATGTTGTTTCAAGACTTATTTAAATAGGGACATTACAAACTCCCTTTAACTGCAAAAATAATACAGGAGCAATTTTTGGACTTACGTCTTATTATAATGGGATCTTGGAAAACATATGAGGGCAATTTTAAGACATGATTGGAGCCTTATCACCTTACAACTTTGAATATCAAGCGTCAAATTGAATAGAAAATTTTTGGAAACTGTACAGTAGTACAGAGAAAACAGATTTTGAAAAATTATTTAGCATTTTTAAACTGGGAAAGAGAGCAAATGATATATTAATTTCTTTTCTTTGGGGTTTGATGAAATACAACAATGATAAACAAGTGGGATTTTCCATACATTTTTAAGTCAAAGTTTGTTTAAGGCAAAAAGAAAATTACGTGCTATTAATAAAAAAAATTTTTTTTTCCTTTTTTTTTTTTTTTTCTTTCTTTTTTTTTTTTTTTAAATTTGGACAGTAAAATTGTATTAATTTTTAATTTCAGATACTATCTTAAAAAAAAAATTGTTTCGCATTTTTTTTTACAAATATGAGGAATATTAAATGCCTAAGCAAAGTTTTTATAGATGTTTTTCCCCTTTTTATTCGTCGAATTTATGGCACCCATTTGTAGATATGTGGAAAAAATTACTTTTGAATGGCCTTTGGAATAATGCCAAAAACCCTTAGTTAATGCGAAATGTAGAAAAATTTCAAACCATTAACTAAATCTTTTACTGCAATTGTCGTTGTAAACATTGTTTTATGCTTCAATAATAACTATAAGCATTAATACTTACAATTACCTAACTCAATCTCTTTAAATAATGTATTTTATTTTATTAAAAGTATATAGATTATGTTATTTTTTTTATAAATATATAGTCAAGAATTTCAGTATTTACTATAGTGTCAATATAATTTATATAGAGAATTACTTAAGGAAATAATAATTACAAAGCTAAGAGTCAAATCTGTCATATTTCAAAACTTAGAGATTTTTTAATTTTTTCAGATACAGAACATTCTAAAGAATCTCTAATAATCAAACGACTAAAATTTTATAATTACTAAAATTTTGGACCTAATAAGTTATTTTATAAACAATATATACAATAATTTTTTAAAACTAAAATACCAAACCTAACATGATATTTGGAAAATTTGGCAACTTTTCAAGCTCAAGCATTTTTTTGGTAGATTTGGATTCTATATGAAAGTTAAATGTAGATAAATATTGCAATTATTTTACTCGAATTTGTTAAAAGTTATTTAAAAGAATTTTTTTTTAAAGAATTAAAATTAACTTTATGGTCAGATTATTTTATTTGGAGTAAAATGTTCTGAGTTTAGCTTTGGTGCGCTTTTATTTTCTGCATTCATGTCAGTGAAAGTGAATGATCAGAAGTTTTCAGGTTAGCCTCACTGTCTATAAAAAGTCATTCTGAAAAGCAAAACACGCAACGAATGACCGAAAGTATCTTTCATTAGTTTACTGTAATTTCCATAAAATATTCCCCATGAACTTCTATGCTCACCGTGTTTAACGGTTTTTGGTATCTATGATTTCCGATTTGATATCAGGAATTGTTAAGCAATGGGAAATAGATGTTGCATTGAAAATTTCTTCATGCATATCTGTTGAGATATGTTTTGGAAAATTTTCCAGGTTTTCTCCCTCGAGAATAGATTACGCTATTTATGAAGAGTCCCATATCTTGTACATGTTTAAAAAGGTTTTCATCAGTTGGACAATCTGTAAAGAAGTATCATACTATCTTTTTCTCATCACTGAATTATCCTGACGTCCTTCAATAAATGTGATATAAATTTTAATTTTATTGAATTATGTCAAGATAACTCAATTTTAACCACACAATCAAATTTTAATAAAGCCAGAATTTTAATTTTTTCTTCATATTAATTACTACTGCCATAATGTAGTTAATTTAAAAATTACATTTTTCTGCTCAAATATTTTCCGTGATTGATAGAAATATATTCGACTAGTTGGCGTATTCTTGAGAGGCTTTTACTTTTGGACTACATGCATATACATTTTGTATATACAACATGATACAACACACACGCACATTTTTATGTATGTTATAAATCAAAAAATAACAATGCTTACAGAAAACATGAAAGGTGTTGCCAGCAAGCAAATTATTTCTTGTATGATCTCAAGGTGGTGTGATGCGGCGCACCATAACCAATCCCCCTACTCGTATAGGAATACATTCTACTTCTAATACTGATAATAACCGCACTCGACGCAGGATTCCACCCTTCCCCTTGGGAGTTAACTAATCGGATCTTGGAATCGGAGAGTGGTGTGCTAAAAGAAGCGAAAGCTCCCCTCATGCACACAACGCTCTTAATTGGCCGGGTCTCGACCAGAAGAGGCTGCTACTCCACCATCAAATATCGCTGAGGCTTTCACTGACACTCGCTGGATGTAGAGATATACTCGTCGGGAATTGTTTTGTATCTGCCTGATTGGGGAAAACGATTTCTGTATTTCGGGATTACTCACTGAGGGGTGTTAGAGATATTATTTTGGGGGAAATATTGAAGGGAATGAAATATCCTCTGCCACATTGTTTCCGTTTATAGATAAAGTATAACAATGAAGGTGTAAAAGAAGATGTTTGTAAACATTATTTAAAGTGGGCTCATGATGTCCTAATAATAGGATTGTGCTCTACAACATATTAGTTTCTGGACTCGATCCTGGGCACTGTGAAAAAACGTAGAAAATGTTCGTTGCATGCACATTAGCTGTAAAGTTTTAGTTAGAAGTTTTCAGGGCTTTTTTCCTTATAGGATGTAAATACGGCCAACTAAGTGTGAGAAGTCTACCCCTTTCTCGGTGTCAATAAGATGCAAAAAAATACTAAAATACCCTCTAACACTTTTATGTTGTTCATTGCAAAGTATCAAAGAATTGTTATCAAATTTATAAACTGATAATTATAAGCATTTTGAAGCACTAAGCATTTTGAAATCAGAGTTGTCGGAGTAAAACATCAGTGGGACTATTAGCCCCTTTATAGACCACTACCTCTTTTCCAAAGTAAGATCTCACATTTAATTAATTTATTAAGGAAATAATTATGTCATTAAACAATTTAAAAAAATTATAAGCATGAAGGAAGATTGCAGCGTAGTCTTAATAGGTAATAGGTCACTATTAACAATAAAATATTACAAGTTCAATTCCGACATCCTTGAACAATGGTAGACGGATGCTATATTTTTGATTTCTTGTCAAGATACGTTCTTTTAAATTTATTTTGATTTGAAAACCATTAAAATTATTTATTATCTTTCAAAAGTTTTCTCGACATGTGATGATGATGCAGCAAATTAAGTTACAAGACTTAAGGTTAGTTAAAATAAAAAAAGCTATATTAAAGTCTAATGTTGATTATAATCGATTATCAATATTTATTTTTATCAGTATGCAAAATATTATGCACTAAAAATTTTAAGTTAAAGATTTTTTAGAATATTATATAAATTCGTTATGAAAAATTATTGCTAGACCAACTGGTGTGATCCTATCTATTTTATTTCCCTCAAATAATATTATTTTAACTTTGTTAAATCAAAATTTATGCATAAAAATACATATTTGTGTTAAATAATATATTTTTGTCAGCATGTCAAGAAATTTATTGTAATTCTTAAGCCCATTGATTATTATATTTCTTTATTTTAACATCGAATGTCTTATTGTACATCAAAATATTGTTCCAGCAATTTCCTTATTCTCTCAACATCAAAAAATTCTTTTCCCGAGGTTAATAATTAATAACGGAAAATTAGCATTCAAGTTTTCAAACCTGTCCAATCAAAATTTTCAGAAAACTTTTCAAGCTATCAACGTTTGCTTAAAACTTGAATGTTTTATTTTTTGGGCATTTTCTTTTAAAAAATAAATAGATCAGAAAAATGTTAAATATCAAATCGAGTTGGCCTTTATTATCTTAATTAGATAGTTGCTCGAGACTTCAAGAGAGGAGAAAATAAGAAAGGCCTCTTTCACCCTGGGGAACAGCCTAAATAAGGAGTGATGGAGAGAAGGAAAGTTTAAGAGTGACGCGACCTCTGGCGGAAAGAACTGAAGTTGAATGTTTCTAACCTTATACCATTGTTTTATTGTCACACGTTAATTTTTTTGTATGAATCTGTTCAGTATCAGCATTTTTATTTGAAAGACTTATAAATAAATCATATAGTTTTAGACATTCATAATTTTAAATATTTAGCAAAATATTTAATACATTTAATCAAGATAATAAATTTTTAATCGAACTTAAAAAAACAGGAATATTATAGCGTTGCCAGTCTCTCTTTTCTAAATTAATGTAAATATTGTAGGTGTAAAATAATATAAATATATATTTAAAAAATCTTAGAAATTTAAATGAGTAATTCACTATTACCGGTGAAATTATTATGATCAAAGGCTCTGAAAAATGTATTTGGAAATATGAACTGAGCAAATCATAGTTTTTAGTACGAAACAACAAAATAAATTCATTATTTTAAATGATTGTATAAATTTATATATTTTTTTTAATTTATAAATTTATATATTTTCAAAAGAAATAGATTTTTTCTTTTCTTTTTTTTTTAAAGAAAAATTTTGTTTGGTTAAATTTGTAAAATGCATTAGAATGTTTGCATTTTAAATTTAAAATATACGCTTTTTATTAAAAGTAAACAATAATTGATTATTTGAAATATATTTTTAACATAACTGTTTTAAGAACAATATATATTGTAAAATCGCTTAATGATTATAATAGTTAAGCGATTGAAATGCTTTTATTTTTATTGCATTCCAGAATAGTATTTTCTCTATTTATATGTACAAAGAGAGAGAAATTATAAAAGCCTCAATGATTACATTAATCTAATAAACTACTACACTAAAATATAAATAAAAGATATTTAATTCAGATTTCTTGGAATTTTATTTTTATTTTAGGAAAATGCTTTTAACACAAACCATTGCTCAACAATTTGTTTATCAAAGCAAATGAATTTTTTTTAACTTAAAAAAAATCATCACAGAAAAAATTTAACTATTTAAATACTCTATTTAAGCTTTATATTCTCTTTATATTAATTCACGTATTGTATTTAGAAGGAAGAAAGCAGCATCATTCATACTCAAATAACTATAAAAAGAAATCTTTTGCCTAAGAACTTATCCAATTACTCGTGTCAGCTGATGCGGAAGGAAACTAGTCCCTCAAGAGTAAGGACATGTAGGGAAAAATGTAGGGAATTGTAGTACTCAAGGGAATAAGTAATATTGTGCATTTATGCGGGTTTATCCAATTATCCCTCACTCTGTTGTGTCTGAAGAAAGAAAAGCAGCTGTTTTGGTTTGAAATTAGTTCATCCGATTTCGAATTCATTGTTCCTGATTTTTGTCTTCATTCATTTCTTTATATTAATGACAAGAGTTGGTGATGGAAGTTCGAAAAAAGTTTAATTAGGAGAATTATTGCAGAAAAATACATATTGATTTTGTTAGACCATATAGAATTATTAGAAAACAATAATATAAAAGGCGGTTATAGCATGACGAGTTACATGGGAAAATTCTTTCCGCCAAAATCGCTAATAATGGAAAAAAATATATTCTTTTGCTAATTTCTTTTTGAACTGGAAGTGAGAGACAATTATAGTTTATATATGCATTTTTTGCTATCCATATCAAATTGGGTGTAACTTATTTTTGCAGCATTCAATTCACATGCTGAAAATACTGTACTAAACAATTCAATTGTACTTAATGTCAAGGTTTTTACCTCCAGAGATATTAATTCCATGAAATAAATAAATAATAAAGCCTAAATTACAAAATATCACGAATTAGAATATTAACAAAATAATTAATTAAAATTTTATTATTGTCTTGAATAAAATCTTGAATATTGCCAATTTATGAAGTACTTAAATAGTATACTTAAATAGGATTAAATAGGAAAACGCATATCGAATAACATTAGTAATTTTTATTTACTCCTTTCTGTTCAAACAAGATTATTTTTGAATATCCCAAAATATGTTAATTCAGTAAATTTCACTATACATTCACATGCGATCGTACTTTTTATTCACTAAGCTTAACTGTTTATTTCGACAGCTTCTGTCGCCAAAATAAAGAGAAAAACACTAATGTTGTTAAAACCGTTTAACTAAGAGATAAATATTACGAATGAATAATTGAAAAAAATAGTGAATTATTGATGATATATTGCAAAACTAAATATATAAACTAATCATAAAAATAAATTCTTATATCACAAAAACAAATTAGAGTTTCACTAAAGTGGATCACTAACAATTAAATTCTAAACGAGTAATTACATTGGATTCTTCAAAATGAGAGGTTATAGATTCGATTCTAGCAGAACTAAACAACTGGAAAGGTATGTTGAATATTCATAGTTTGAGAAGACGCATAATTAAGAACCCATTATTTCTGAAAAATTATCTGAAGAGCTTAAGAAATCATATTATTGAAAGCCTATCACTGTTCAGATGTTATATACGATATGAAAATAAGTTGAATCTTACTACTTCATATCAACTGTAATTGTTCAATACATGTTATGAATCAGTAGAATTCAAAGTATCTATTAAGCAATCGTAAGTGAAATATTTAATTATTTTCCGTTTAATAATATACATTTTAACTGTGGTTTAATGGCTAAACTGATTAAATCTGCCAGCAATTCAATAGTTTAAGAGTTCGATTCCCACTTAGGATATTGATGGGCTTTGAAGGATCTGGTGAAAATAATCATAGTGCGTAAAATATGGCTGTAAAGCAGCAAACCAAACTATCTTTTTTTATTCGTATTTATTTTAAAAAAGATCATATTCTTCGTAGTAGAGGTTTTCAAGTTCAATGCTGTCTACTTATGGGTAATGATAGGTTAATTTAACTTATGGTGAAAATAATTTGTGTATATTAATAATAAATAAATAAATAACTTAATTAATTATATAATAAATAATTGCGTGTATTTCCTGGTTTTCTTCTTTGCGATACATGAATTCGTCCCATTATCTGATAAAGTAAGCTTAGAATGCATCACATCTGTAATCAATAATGCTTTTCAAGCCATGGTGTCCCCAGATTTATAGGAATATAAACCAGCTTATTAAATATTAAGTAAAAGAGCTAATAACAAATGTAAAGTAACTTATAAACAATCTTGGTCAGTGTCAAAAATTATCTAAGAATAAATGAATGTGAGCTAATAATTAAATAAACTAACAAAAGTAAAATGAAAATAATAAAGCAGGAAGAAATCGATTTGGAAATAGATACATCACGCGGCAGAGTTCTTAGCGAGATATCTGATTGGATGAAATATGACTGTACAAAAATTTCATCAAATTAGTAATAGCAGGGGTAAATGGGGAAGAGAATACACCGTGAGATTGATTTAAATCTACCCTTTCTCGCTAGTTAAACCCTTTAACACCTAAGGGGATTCCTATAGTATCGAGAACTAATTCTCCAGTGATCTACATAGGGAAAGGTAGGAGTCGGTAGGGGAATATGTCAGCGAAAAATCCCTTCTGTAACTTTTAATCCGATCAAAAAGGGGATTGGAGATTTTGGGAACAAGGGGATTGGAAAATAGATTATTTTTCCGTATCCCGACTCCGCTCGATTTTTAGAAGGAAGCGAGGATTCAGATGTATGCACAGAATGCATAAAATGTATGTGTACTCTTCCGTATGCAAGATTGCGCTCGAGTAAACGATACCGATTATTACGAAAGCAAAGTGGCGCGTGTCTGACGTGCAAACGATCTTTACTTTCTACCGCAAAAGCGTGGAAATCTAGGCCCCAGATAATGTGCTCACGTATTGCACTTTTCTTAAGCGTTGGCGCCGTTTGAATTAATTTGATTGTTTTCGCATCGCCAAATAAAGCAGGAGGCATAAGAGTTAGTTCTAGTTACATTATTTCACTGTACTTACTTTAGTAGCATTAATATATAGCAATGACCTTTTAAGTTAAGTAAATAATGGGGTAGCTGTTTAAAATTAAATTTCATTAACATTGAAAAGGATCTTCAAGAAAATTTAAAAGCACGTCCTTTGAAATTTGGGTCAATGAACCACATTACAGAAATGTGACTTTTAATTTGTTAAAATTCTGGATTTTAATTATTATCTATATTTTGTATTTATAATTATGTAGAACAATAATAATTTAATGAAATTGTAGTCATATAAAACAAATCAGTCAAAATGTTTAATATTTCATTAACAGTATATACAGTGGGTAAAAAAAGTTTCCGTACGGTCACTGAATTTAAGAATAAATTAACATAATTTGTAAAGTATTTCATTTTTCCTTTAAATACTGCCTATATGTGTTGAGTACAAGTCTATAGTAAGTGATTTTTATAAATTTTCATTTGTACAAAACGAGAAAAGCATATTATTTTCAATACCTAAAGTAAATTTAAAATTGAAGTGCAAAAAAAGTTTCCGTACGCGTTATGCAAATTCTTTCTGACGTGTTTAAAACAGGCCCGCAGTAAATGTTTGACGTTAGAAAGTTAATCAATGATAAGGAAACAACATATCGACAGTTGTTGAGTTCAAGTTTCTTTCTTGTCGTCTCAAAATGGAAGTTCCAAGAGTATTCGGGAATTAGTGATTAAATTGTGAAAAGATGGATTATACATGAAAAGGATTAGTGAACTGACTAAAAAATCGAAGTCTACTGTGCAATATATCATTGAAA
Source organism: Latrodectus geometricus (assembly GCA_026290005.1). NCBI lineage: Eukaryota > Metazoa > Arthropoda > Arachnida > Araneae > Theridiidae > Latrodectus > Latrodectus geometricus. The sequence continues at coordinate 467,200 of JAPDSC010093957.1, read as the reverse complement.
GATATCGTGAACTTCATTCATTTGAGAATAGAGATCGATCCGGGAGGCCAACAAAATTAAATCGCGTGCATAAAAGAAACATCATTCGCCAAGTTGAAGAAAATCCATGAATTAGTGTACCGAAGTTGGCAGCTGATTAAATTGGTTTGCTACAACATTAAAGTCTCAACTCAAACCGTGATAAATGTCATTAAAATAAGTGGTTATCATGAACGAACGGCTTGGAAGAAACCCTATATAAATTTGGGCAACAGGAAAAAGTGCCTCGAGTTTGCAAAGGAGCATGTAAGTAAGCCATTATCTTTTTGGGAAACCATTCTTTTTAGCGATGTATCAAAATTTAACATTCATGGGTCAGATGGCTGAGTTATGGTGTGGAGAAAACCAAATCAACAAATGCTAACTAAGAACTAGTGCGGAACTGTGAAGCACGGTGGTGACGGTGTTATGGTGTGAGGGTGTATGAGTGCTTCTGGAGTAGGAAACTTGTAATTCATCGGAAGAAATATGGATCGATACTGATATCTAAATATTCTTAAACAAAATGTATTATCCAGTGAAATGAAATTATCTCTTGGGACAGGATTTACTTTTCAGCACGACAACGATCCTAAACACACCTCTAAGATTTGCCAAGAGTAGTGTCTTTATCATGTGCAACAACAACTTCATAGCCCCCCATAGTCACCCGATTTGAACCCCATCGAACATTTTTGGGAAGAAATTGTACGGCAACTCAAAAAATATGACATAAAAAGCAAACTTAAACACAAGAGTGCCATTAGTAGAATTTGGTCTAATATTTCTCCGGAAATAACAAAAAAACTTGTAGGAGTAATGCCACAACGTCTAAGAGAGGTGATAAAGGCAAAAGGAGGGCCCACGGATCATTAAATGTACTTTTGTTCAATGTATTTTACATTTTTGTAAACATTTTATGTGTGCTAGGGCATCGTACGGAGACTTTTGTTTCTATGTTTACGGCATTTTTTTAGTTTTTACGATTTATTATTTAATTTGGTCTGTATTATCAATCCTTTAATATGAATAAATATTACATAATATTACTTTTAAGTCATATATAAGTTTTTATTTTTATCATTATGAATTTTGTGTGATATATTAAACTTTGATTTGCATTCGTATCTGCGTACGGAGACTTTTTTTACCCACTGTATGTGAAATAACATAATATTTAATATATCCCACAAATAATTATAAAATTGTTATAACCTTAGAAAGTCTATTAAATTCTCCCTAATAAGTCAGAATAGAAATATACATAATTCATTTTGATGATATATTCTAATAACATAAATCATCTAGCAGCATTGGGATGTGATTTAACGGATATTAGATCTAGTTACTTGTTTCATAATAAGCAGAAGTAAACTCTGTTTAGCATGCAAAGGTTAAACAGATTAACGATTAAAATGAGTAACGGGTAAAATGAGTAACAGTTATAAAATTACAAATGATTAAGAGAGAAACTCGGGAATAATTTTAACCATATAATAGTATATTGTTATCATATAATTACATAAAATGGTATAATTCACGCTCAAATATGGGAATTCAAACTAATAGGTTTTCAAATATAACTGAAAAGTGTTATGTTTATCAATTTCAAAATTTACGTTAATTTTATTATTTAAGCCTCTATTTTTAATACGAATCCATTTTTAAGAAACGATTAATTGTTAAGGATATCGTATCCGTTAAAAAGAGGTGGAAATGAATGAATTTGATAGAAAAATTATCAAATTTAAGAAGGATAAAGAAAGCAAAAATAATAAGTAAATATGCAAGATATGATAGTGTTTCATATACAAATGAAGTGTTAAGTCACAGTTAATAATCTTTTTTAAGCACCCTTTCTTATGATACTTATTTTACTGTAACTTCTAAAATCAAATGAAAGGAAAATAAATATAACATGAAATTCAAAGTTGAAAAATGTAATATTCATTTTACAAAAATGTATGTTTTACATCACTTCTTAATTGCTCGAAAATATTTACAATTTTAAGATTATATATATTAAGAAATATGAAATTTCTCAAAATGAAATAAAATTAGATATGATAAAATTATTTACAAAATCATATTTTAGAATAAAATAGAACTACGGAATTTTTCTATTTCCTTGGAAAAGAAAATGTATCTTATGTACTTAGGTATTCTCTGAAATTATTAAATGGAAATTAAAAATTTCAATTAAAATTTTCTAGATCAGTGGAATATTTTCCACCAGAAAAGCCTTAAAACTATTAGACAACATTTTCAAGACGAATTTCGAAATGAATAATATTTAAAATCTTGCCTAAATTCACTGCAGATAAAACTCTGTCGTAGAAACTTATACTGCGAGTTAATGTTCTCAATTGTGAGCAGACGATTTTACTTAAAATCTCGTCTTGCAAATCTGGTCGTGAATTAAAAACGGCCAAGCTATACCACCGATCCCCAGCTTACGGAGTTATAAATTTATCGGGCAATTTGTTGCAATAAACTTTGCGACACTTTACACATTTTACTATCGAGGCGTCATAAAACAAGGCAGTGTTGCCAAAACTGAGTGGAGTAATATATTTTACGATCAGGGAAATATTTATTGGGGAACGTGAAGGTGCGCGTAAAAGATCGTCTGCCGTTAACACCTTCCTTTCGTCAGTGTGTTATCGAACACCTCGCTTCTAGATAAAGAAAAAAATTTAAAAAAAAAAAAAAAATGAATATGTAGGTTGACACTCTGACCTCATAAACTTTTTCCAACTTTGAGATTTGGCGACAAATTGTCGTAAAAAAAATTGGGATGGATCAAAATTTAAGCCAAATCTGAAACCTAATCGATTTATTGCTTATGACTTCCAGAATCTGCTCGATAAGATTTAATAATCCTTTGAATTTATTTATGTTGTTCATTGTAAAGATAAAAAAGTTTTTATTATAATAAGAATATATAATAATAGTTTTGCCGGATAATATTAAATTTATACTATATTTATAATGCCTATTTACATTATGTTACTGTTATTAATTTTTATGAAATTATGGCGAAATATGGTGAAATTTATTATGTTATAAATCTGTGTGGATAAAAATTACCTAACTAAATGCATGCAGCATTTGAAAATCAGAGAATTAAAATATGAAATTTATTTGAACAACAGTATACAGAATTTAAAAGTGAAAAATATCTCAATTAAAATCAAATTTCGAAAAAAATATTTCAAGTTTTTATTCTTAAAATATAATTACCAGTTCAAAATTAAAGTAATTTCACCTCAAATAGATTTTCAACTTACATAGTTGCGAAAATTTATAAACTATATTTTATTAGAAGAAAAGTTTTATTGCTCTCCAAATTACTCATACTGACAAGTAAATATTGATCAAACAATTATTTAAAGGAAATAAATGTCTTATCAATTTGACTTCATAAGTCAACAAAGAATGATTTATTAGGCCAGCAGTAAAAATTGGGGCAAACGACTTCTATAAGGTGATGTATTTTCCACCAAACGATTATTAAGGCAATTAACTTACTTTAAGGAATAATTTTGTCAAGTTATTTTTTTAACGTCAGAATTTTTTCCCGCGTTAAATTATTATGTTAAAATACAAATTTCCAATAATTAACAATAACTAATTAATTGATTTTTGTGATAAACTATAGGAGGCAATGTAATTTAGAAAAAAAAAATTTTTTTTAAAGCCGCCTTTAAGACAAAGAGAGCTGGATCAAGTAATTTTCTGTAATATATATTATTTTAAACAAATAATTTAGAAAAAAATGAAATTTTTATTTCAACTCGAATTGTGGTTTAAGGCATATTTTATATTTTAAATAAACGATTAAATGATTTTCTTACAGAAATTTTCTTTTTATCTCTGCTTCATTTATGAATTGGGAATATATTTTACGACATGATTTTTTTTTTTTTTTTGATTACGTTTTAAGTAATACTTTGACAAAACGATTCTGAAAATAGGGAATTTTTAAATCTCAATCCAATTTTAAATTTATAAATGTTGATTTGTTTTAATTGATAATAGCGAATGATATTTTATAAGTACTATTTTGTACCAGTATAATAATGAACAATTTCAAGATAATTTACTTTGTTTATAATTAGAGCACAAAGGATTTCTTAAAAATATATTTTTACTTCTAATCCAAATATGAGAATGTTAAAAAATTTTTATTCCATTTATATTAACAGAAATTTATTTCTTAATTTTTTTTTTCTACTTTCTCATTAAATTGTAAAGTTGATGAAAATTTGTTTTATTTATGTTTTACACAAAAATAAAAAGGAAACTTGTATTTTTTTTTTAAAGCTCATGATTAATACATTTTATTTGTGGTTTGAGTAACGCATTTTAGTTGAAAAACCAATTTGCTCGTGATTTGATAAAAATATTTCTTTTCATTCATATTTTCATTAAATGATATTTAAAAATCTCATTTTTTTCCCCTTTAAAGATTTTTTTTTTTACATTGTTGTTGTTAAATGATATTGTTTTCATTAAATGATATTTAAAAATCTCATT